>JBAIAA010000399.1:0-264115 GCA_037893245.1 Crossaster papposus
AAACCCCCCAAAGGAAATTTTCGGGAAACATATAAATCTGTGGACATGGACCCACCAAGCATTCCAAAAACTGTTTTCAGATCACTTCTAGGTCTTAAAAACACACGCTTACGACATAAGGACCCCCTAACTACTTCGTAGAAAACGATAAAAGCCAGTACGCGCCTAATTTGCTCCAATTCGGCCTCTTCGTGAAAACGCTAAAGTCAATACGCACACCTAAGCGCCCCTTCATAAACACTGTTGAAGTCAACGCTATTTTAAATTCGCCTCTTCGTGGAAACGCGCAAAACGGCACATGAGGGTCAAATCGGCCATTCGATGAATTAGGTTAATTGGAATTTTAATGATTTTTTGGATGTATAACTTCACAGGTTGTAGATATTGCAATATTTAATCGTTTTCATCACACAAATGAAATTCGCCCCTCTCGTCGTTGAAAACGGATGTTCATTTTTGACAGTCTTTGGTTTGTCTGGTGTGGTCTGGGGTAGCCGTGCTCGAATGTACGGTCCCATCCTGATTTTAACTTAATTAACGAGATTTTGTAATGTTTGTATTGTAACATGTAATTGTGTTGCTGTATTTCATACACATAATCATAACACGTATACAATATTTGTATACGTGTTAGTGTGTTTTATCATCTCCATTTATGGAAGTTTTGTCGGAAAATATTAAATATAAAAACAAAATCCCCCTAATTGCCCCCCCCCCCTTGTGTATGCGTCCTTAAGTGTAAAGCAATCATGCTACAAAAATGTGCCTCCCCAAAGTACCCATTATACAATTGTTGACTGCTGTGATGTGATGTGGGGATATGACGTTTTGAACACACTCTGGGACGCGTAGCACCCGAGATATAAAGATGGTTTTCATTTAGTATTTTTGCCCGCGGTCTAAATTATTAATAGTCGCACGCATTTCCTCGTTTGTCTCAAACGAAAGTGAAATAAACGTACACAAGTCATGGTACGCGCACGGGAAACGAAACTAAACTATTTTAATGGTCGTCACAAACGTTTGATCATACCCCTGAACAATATATATAATCAACACGCCAAAATTACAGAATAAACCTTTACAACAACTTTGTTTCTAGAGACGAGTTAAAAACACTCATACACATTGAGGATTAATAAACTGTATTTGCAGCCTACACGTGGATTTGTTTTCCCGCGTAAACAACCCACAGTCCGACGTCACTTCAGTTCTTCGGGTCTATTCCTGACCGGATCCTACTAGCTACAACCCCATTCCCAGACAGTCCCTGCAAACTTTGCACAATCCAGGCACAAGTCCAGGCTCAAGTCCAGTCACAAGTCCAGTCACAAGTCCAGTCACAAGTCCAGTCACAAGACCAGTCACAAGACCTCGCACAAGTCCAGTCACAAGACTTTGCACAAGTCCAGTCACAAGACCTTGCACAAGTTCAGTCACAAGTTCAGTCACAAGTCCAGTCACAAGTCCAGTCAAAGTCCCAGTCACAAGTGCCAGTCATAAGTCCAGTCACAAGTTCAGTCACAAGTCCAGTCACAAGTCTCGTCAACAAGTCGTCACAAGTCCAGTCACAAGTCCAGTCACAAATGTCCAGTCACAAGGTCCAGGTCATAAGTAACTGGTTTGAACACCACAAAGGAAAGCTCGTTGTCAAAGCTCATTTTTGAAGAAGCTTGTGATTTGAATTCGGGAACTGGGGAGGGACTTGTGATGGACTTGTCAGGGACTTACAGGAACTTACAGGGACTTGTGATGGACTTGAACTACATCCCTCGCCCAATCTACCAGGCTACGGCCAAACAGGAACAAAACAAATACCGCGTGGGCGCAATCATAAATAATCACTCATGAACAGACCCTACCATTGTCCAGGATTTTTCTAGACATTGTGACTCACCCAGACCACTATAACGCAGATTATCTGGAAATTATATAAGTGGGTGGTAAAAAACTACTTTTGTAAATAATCGTTGCTTTTTTTTCTACGACAATAAACATTCGGCGTAAAGGCCTATGCTTTTATATGAGGTAAACTGGTCATTAATTGCTATACTGTCCTCGGTTATTTGCAGCAGATAGTATACAATGTAGTATACAGAATCGGTTGATTCATGGAGCATTCCATTTTCCCTCGGCTTTCGCTTCAGGAAGACTATTTTTACTACACCACTCGGAAAGCATTCAATAATTTGGTTTTAGAACCTTCCTCACCAACATATTCTGCTTGGATTAAAATTGTTAAAATAAACTTTGATTTGTCAATACGAAAAAATGGTGCAAAAAATTACTTTGCAACTTTCCTAACGGCCACCCCGCTCACAAAAATGTTTGAACACCCAGCTCTGTAGCGCTGGCTCTATTGGAAACAATACGGCGCATACGCGCAAGTGTACAACGTTGCACATTAGCATGCATTTGGCACACACGACATACTGCGCCTTGGGTATATAGTACTTTGGTTGGCTAATACCATGTGACTCGCTCTCGGCCAATCAAAACACAGAAGCCGTGAGGGGTGAGGTGTTATATAACATCCGCTAATAACGAAAAAAGACAAAAACAATCTATCGTTGCCTATGGAAACTGGCCAATGTCATATCAGCATGGATTATAAAACATACCGAGTTTTTCTCGAAAACCGGTTTTGTTTTAATTGGACCCTTATTTAACTTAGGTCAAATTTACTTTCACTGCAACCTAAGTTAGGTCGTGGACCGTGATCGGCCTATGCGTCCATTGTTAGCAGACGGTTCTCAGACTTTGATACAATATCTGGCGGGAAAATGTAGAACTCTCTTCAATTTGGTTGAAAACTCGAATAACAAAACTCATGGGCACTTAATAAATAAGCGCTAGACGCAAACGCCCCAACGAATGCAACTTAATTTAAACCACCTGGGCGAAGGTAATATGAAGGTTGACTTTGTGTAAGTCAATTAAGTAATGTCATAATAAGTATTCGATAATAATAGCAAGGGTCTATCAATTACAGTGTTAAAAGGATGAAATGCCGACAAGCCAATTTTAAAATATTGCGAGGATGGCAGATTTTAATGAAAGGACGATTGCCCTGAAATCCCCGGTAAAAGGAAATCAACCTAATGCCTTACCGTTCCCGAGAAAGGAAGATGAAAAAAAGACCACGTTGTTTTTTTGTTTGACCGCGGCGGACAATTCGGGTTATCCGTAGACGCATTTCCGGCCGTCATGAAATAATGGTGGTCTGTAATCATAGAGGCTATATTAAATTGAATATAGCTCTATGGCTGCAATGTATCTCGTTGTAACCAGACTGGTGCCGCAAATAGTTCATTGAATACACGACCGACATCACACTGGGAATCACACTAGTAACATATAATTAAAGGATAGAATACGGGTGTGACGCGCGCACAAAGGACGCACGCTCGCAATATTGGCTTGAAATTTTGACAGTTTACTCTAAATACAACGCGCATGCAAGTAGAACAGACGCAACTTACGCGCGTCATGCCAGTTAAAAAAGTCACGGCAAAAATCATCTGCAGCGGATACGTATGCGCACGCATTTGGGCAGAGATAAAAATGAAACGCTCATTTGCTAATCGTGCGTTTTGGTTTTGGGCGTATCGGCTTCGGTAACGCACTGTATAGAATACAAACGCAGATTATGCAAATAGCCGTACAAAAGCCGTACATACAGATGTATCGAGTTTTCTATAGGTTTGTGCACAAACATGGATGCGTCACTAGCATGCATCACTTTGTACATTGAGCCAGCACTCCATTAAGTTAATATACCTCTATGGTGTGTTCTGGAGAACAATACGCGTGTCTAGGTTTTATTGTAGGCACACGCGTTTTCAAACTACACGTGTGACTGGAAATGCGACTAGGTTAACACGGGTACGCCATTTTTGTGAAGTCGAAAGATCGGTTCTACAAACTGGCGGACCGTTAATTGTCACGAAATTAAACAAAAACGACGGCAATTTAAAGGAATAGTTGTGTGAAACTACATATTCCCAACCCAAGCTTCCCAACCATATCCATATCATTTGTATACATGAAAACGACAGATCCAAAGCAATGTTCCCTTTAAACCCTCGGAGACACCGACACCAAACAAAACCCCACCGTGGCACTTTGGGTGCTCACGCGAGAGGCATCTGTGGCAAAAGTAAAGAAACTGTGTGGGGTGGGGGGGGGGGGGGGGGGGGTTAAAAACTTGTTTGTCTAATGGTGTGAGCATATCAATAGACTTCCCTGGGACACGCACACCAAAATTAAATGTGCCGGCATCGTTGCGTCTTAATTCGATTGTCATCATTGTAGATATATGTAGCAGAAATTTACTGAATAATGGTGAGAATGTAGTCTTGAATGCCTATCCATGAATTAGAATTACTAAAACTAACGCTGAATGAAAAGAACGAAATCATGTGTGCACAAACACGAAATTGAGTGCAATATAAGCTAAAAGGAAACCCTAGTTTGATTGTATTAGAAGGAATGGAGCGTGAATTTGATGCGTGTTAATTAATTAGAATAAATTTGTGATGAAATTGGCCGGAAAAACCGATACCAAACTTGCATTATATTTGATGAAAATTACATGGTTATGACATATTTGTACTAAGAATGGGTAGTATTGTACTCTAAAAATGTCATAGAGTTTGTGGTTTCTTCCCTGACCACATGGTAGGTCGGATCGGGCTAAACAATTGCTGTGCATTCATTGCTCATTAGGATCTACAAGCACAGCATTTTTTTTCAAAATCGGGAAGGAACATAAGCTAAAAACGTGCGTTGGTCTGACATGGAATGACCCATATGTTTGTTTGTAAAACATTAACGTTGTTATTGTATTGGGTGTTTCCTTGTATTGTTTTTCCCTTGTTATATTATTGTTTCTTCAATCTTAGACCCATTAGTAGAGTCCTAATATTTTTTTGTTTTAACTTTTTTGGGAAGACGATATCGGAAAATGTGCACAATTAATTTGTAAAAGATGCATTCATTTTCCGTGTGAAATAGTATGAACGTTCCAATTCTGTTTTCTATTTAACAATTGATAATTCATTTTTCCATGAGAGGTGCATTCAGTCGTAAAACATCAGCGGTACGATTTTCCGAATGTGCACTAAATTTAGTATCGATAATTCATTTTAGCGCGAATTCGAAACGCACACCCGCCATCATGTGTTTCTTGTAGTTTATAAACAATCGATCTCGCTAAATCGAATTCATTCATGTGTTAAACAAAGAAACATATGGGGAACTGGACCAGGGGACCAATTATATGGAGCTGCCAAGCACGAACAATTTGCGTAGCACAAACATGTCTTGCTTAGCCTGAATCCGGTTACCACCCAAACGTCATGTGTTTTTCATGCTAAGCAATAACCCTGCCTAATAGCAGTCACAAACAATATACATCACCTAAAAGTTGTGGTTCGTAACCCTGTGTTTTTGCAAAGGAAAGAATTTGTCATGCTAAGCAACTTGTTGGGGGCTCCATGAAATTGGCCCAAGGCCTAAGGTGTGGTCTAGTCCTTTTGAAAGAGGTGACACCTGCTAAACGCAACTGCATGCATGGTACAGACATCCCTAATGTGTTGGATAAATGAGGGCAGAAGAGACATCTAGGGTGACGCGGAGGCTGTCCACACCCAACGGGTTCGCCCGGCTGGGAGTGGCAGCGCCAAGGCACCCTTACTTTGCCAGTGAACCGATTTTGCGGTTAATTTTATTCTTCTTTCTTTCTTCTTCAGTCCGACTGGAATAACTCGCGATCGCTCCACGGAATCGAAAAGAACCCATATAACGAGAAATGATCAGGAGATCAAGGGCATGAGTTCTATTGGGACAGAATTTTGATTTTCGACTTCCTCAGAGGGGGTTGTCATACGAATCTGACCATCTGACATGTGAATTTCCTCAGTTCGACGAAAACGGCACTAAAGCATCTGTGAAATGAATGCATTCCTAAGTGAAACTCGGTGCAAGAATGTGTGAGTATTTCTTGCGTTTTTGTGAGTTTCGGGCGTTTTAGCATTTGCTAGTGTCAATTGCGCATGTACTGCGCAATTGTGCGGCGTTGTTTGCAAGTGTGCGCTGCGCAAATGCCGCCAAAACGCTTGCGCACCACAACCACAAATTTCAGCTCTGGTAATAATTCTTCGGCTGTCTGAATCGCTTCAAAATTTCGGCAATTTCGGTCAATTCTGTGTTTCTGTCCTAACTTTCTTGCTTCCTGTCGCAATTTTGTTTCATTTCCTGCTGAAAATTGTCAAACTATTTCGCTTTTTGCAGCAGTCACAGTGTGCCCTTTGTAGTGAAGCACAACGGCAACTTGACGCTGGGCAATATCATCACAATCGCAGACGTTCGCCGTATGACAACGACGACGCCGACTAGCAGGAGGGGGGGGTGGGGGGGGGGGGGGGGTATGGGGAGGTTAAAAAAAAGTAACAAAACACCAGAAATAACGATAGAACTAAATACGTATTTTGGCTTCAAAAGTGACCATTTAGACAATTAAGACAGAAACAACGAAGTAGCAGCTGCTAATTGGACTAGTGCTATCTCCTCACAGGGTAGGAGCTAATGGGAGGTATACCGGAGAACAATGTAATGGTGGTGACAGTACTATTATAGTATATACATACTAGTAGCCCGGTAGGTCTGTGGCAAGACTCGCAACACCGTAGGGTCTGACGGCAAAGTAGGCTGAGTGGTTTATTGTAGAGATCGGGTAGGTTAGTGGGCTCGACTAACTGTAACGGGTGGTTCTGTTCTGTGTGGTGAACAACGGTGTACCGAGGTGTCAACTTGCATCTATACTCAACAACCGTTTGCTGTTTGTTCGCACATCGGCAAACTTACATTGTGTTTTTTTTGACAGGTTTCCTTCGCTCGGAATCTACGCATCGATTTCTGGGCACAACAAGCGATAGACGAATTGCTTGTAAGAGGTAGAGAAAAAAACGTAAAAAACCCTTCATATAAAACAAAAACAAAACAACAAAACTAAACAAAATAATGGCGCGCAGTGCGGCCGACAAGCGATGGCCGCCCAAGGCGTCGCCGCGTCGCCGACTGCGTCGCAAAACCCTACGGGGCGCGGGAGAGTGAGCTGCCACTCGTCGACAGCAGCCAGGTCGCAGTACACTAGCGACGCGCACGAGAGATACAAGCGCACATGCCCCAAGTCGCCCTGCGGCGACCAACACCGGGCCCGCAGGCGCGCATCGCGCGCGGGCGCACTCGTGCTCGCGCGATAGGGGCGCATAAGATCAATCGGCGTCCGGCGCAAGTCACTCCGCGCAGCCACGCGACGGACACGCGTCCGCCGGCCCCAGGCACGTCTAGCCTGCTCTAGCACGCAGGTTCATTGCACATATGGGCTGGACGCGCCGTCGCGACCGGCATGGCGCGCAGCTAGTCCGCGTCGAAAACGGACGCCCCCAAGTCTCCATGCGCCGGCGCCGCTCACCGCAGTCACCCATGCACCAAGTCGAAGAGAGTGAGCTGACACTCTGCAACAACAGCCCGCCGCAGTACAAGGGGCACCTCACTGCCGCACAAACAGAAGTGTGCCGGCAAGTGCAGCCAGCTGCCCTCCGAGTAGACTTGATCCAAGTCGGGGATTATGTGGTAACATTGCTCATGGTCATCCACCACTGTGCGCCTCGCGTCACGGTCCCACGCTTATCAGTAGCGCGCCCCTCATGCGCCACCCATGCTCATGTGTGGTTCAGAAATCCCGACGTTGACGGATCTGCCCACACGTTTGTACACAACCTATGGGCTCATCTAGCCGGAAAAACGGTAGCGGCCAATCAAATTGCAGAATTGTATAAATTAGCATATATCTGTAATAATATGAACTCTTGACCCAGTGTGTGTGACGGACATACGTGGACATTGTGATGTACAATGTACATACACATGATGCATAGTGTACATTATGTGTAAATGTACAAACGGTTTTAATAGTCTTGCTATCGTGTACATTGTCCGGCCCGTTAAGTTAAGTGCACTATACAATACTCTAACTAAATAAACGAAGTATGGACGCAGTTATTTAATTTGAAAAAGGCATCTAGTGACAGTACTGCCCTACCATTCGCCTCCATAGTCCGTTAGCGGTCTAGCGAGTCCGTACCGATTGGCGGACTTATTTGGCATACATCGATAACCATGTGATGCGTATGCACATAATTTATGGAATAACTACATATCACCGCGGGGGGTTTGATTGGCCGATCCGTCAAGTCGGGATTTACTGCAGCTGACATGATGACATCGCGTTGAGTGCCGATAGCGGAACGACAACCAGATGACGGCGCCTTTTTTCTACAGGGCCGAACAAAGCACAATAACTATTCGGCCGGATTGACGAAAGCAAATTGGTAGTCTTTAACTCCATGGTAAGTCCGACTTGGTGTCAAGTCTCTCCTCTCGAGGACATTTGCGCGCGCCTCTACGCGGCATACGAGAAATGCGCCGAACTGCGCACGCACAAGCGGCGTATCGCCCGCCTCTTCAAAGAGGATGCGCAGTGGTGGGCGCACACGGGCGTCAAAGCGCTGCTGCCGGCGAGTACACAAAAAACTCCACATCTGGGCAATCGGCCGGGGGAAGGCTGCTCGCTCGACTATAAACAAAAAAACCCGGACGCCAGATGGGGAGTTAGTCGAGCGATTGGTGAGGGACTGCACCCGATGATCCCGAGCCAAAAGCGCGCATGCAAACTTCTTACTGTTCAAAACACAAGCTTACTAAATAAAGGAAGTGGACAAGTCAAAGGGTATAATACTCTGAGAGCATAATAAAAGGGCCAACGGGTTTCCAGTTAAAGTAAAAATGCTGTGCGAGCATTCCAGCTAAAGTAAAATGCTGTCTCAGCCACTGCACTCGCGTCAAAAAGGAAGTGGACAAGAGATATGCCAACGGGTTTTACCTCATACCCCCCCCCCCCCCCCCCCCCCCCCACCCCCA
This sequence comes from Crossaster papposus, assembly GCA_037893245.1. Classification (NCBI taxonomy): domain Eukaryota; kingdom Metazoa; phylum Echinodermata; class Asteroidea; order Velatida; family Solasteridae; genus Crossaster; species Crossaster papposus. Next base: position 8,986 of record JBAIAA010000399.1, read on the forward strand.
ACAAGCGCAGACCGAGCGAAAGGTCAGCAGGTGTGGGCCACTAGTTCGGTGTGGGCGGGTCGAAACCGTTGCCCTCCACCGAGCAGTAGATGTTAACTGGTTAGCACCGTACGGTAATCACTGCATTTATTTGCATACACTAATGCTGGTGGGTCATCGTAAGATAGCCATTACGGCTTGGATGGAGTTCAATTTTGCGTTGCTATAAAGAGTACTATCACCAATGTTCGATATACGCTGCGCGCTCTCCTGCACTGACGACACTGTCTGAGAGGTCCTAGGTGCCGCTATGCACGCTCTTCTACTCTGGCGCATACTAGCTACGCCCATAATTCTAACCTACACCCTCCAGCTAGCCCAAGACACTTGACAGCCTTCGCTCCGCTTTGCATGCACATCTGCGCCGGCGTACTTTCAGCATCTGTCAGCTACACCTACTGCATGAGCGCCTGTGCCTGCATATTGGTTGCACCTTCATACACTGCAACAGGTCATCACGTCAGTTGACAATGACAATTCTACTTAGCACCGCCTTCTTTTCTCCGCCTTTAGACCACCGTACGTAGCTGTGCCTTGTGCGCATTTGTCTCACAAACGCTCGCAAATACACAGCGAACGCACGCTTTCTCTAATTCATCCGACACGTGTGCCGGATTCCAAAAAAACCGATGTCACCCTTGCTTCAATACTCAACAACTTTTGCACGGAAACATGTGAGCGCCAACAGCAGCATACTTACTACTTGATACACAGCGCGGCACAGAGCGGGTAAGAAGTGAACTTCACCGTGGGCCCACAGCGCGCGTCGAGATTATCCGTTAATAAGCCCATTATAAGCTTATTTATAAGCTCGTGCTCATCCGCCCTATCGCGCGAGCACGAGTTATTGTTTACGCGCCGTCCATTTCGTGCCAGTTATTCAGCTACGTGACCACCGACCGCGTTACATAGCCGGTGATCACCTTCCCACTCTCTTGCGTTGCGGCCTTCTCTCTCTCGCAGAGAGTGCAGCGCTTTCCCCTCCAATGCGTGTGTCTCTCTCTCATTGGCTCATTGAGTCGGTGCTTTAGACTACCCGATTGTGAGTCCATGCTGCTATGGGAGGAGGGGGCGAGGTGGGAGGTCAACGGTTTCGACCCGCCCACACCGAACTAGTGGCCCACACCTGCTGACCTTTCGCTCGGTCTGCGCTTGTTGGGGGGGGGGGGGGGGGGGGGGGGGGTAAGAGGTAAAACCCGTTGGCATTCTCTTGTCCACTTCCTTTTTGACGCGAGTGCAGTGCTGAGACAGCATTTTACTTTAGCTGGAATGCTCGCACAGCATTTTACTTTAACTGGAAACCCGTTGGCCCTTTTATTATGCTCTCAGAGCATTTTACCTTTGACTTGTTAAATTATAGGTTTTCCCGGACAATATCGCAAAATGTGCACATACATTTGTAACTGGTGCATTCGTTTTCGTGCGAAATAGTATGAACGTTAACATTCCCGTTTTCTATTTAACAATAGATAATTCGTGTTTGCAAAATGGTGCCTCCAATCGGCACACGATTTCCCGAATGTGCACTGAATGTTGAATATCGATAATTCATTTTAGCGCGAATTTGAATGGTCACCCGCAATCATGTACATGTATTCCTTTTAATTTATCAACAATCAATTTCGCTAAATTTTCTACGAATTGTATGCCTGGTCAAGCATTGGAATCCATTTTTATGTGTTATCAAAAGTAACATAATATAAATGGGGAATTAAACCAGGTGGTCTCGTCTTTGAAACATACCAAATAAATTCTATATGAATCCCTTAGTTAAAAACAAAATCTAATTTGTTTACAGCATTTGCCACGATCGCATCATATAGCTAGATTTTACTTTATTCCCCCTAAAGTTTTCAAATAATGGCTGCAAGAGGGAGATACAGACGAGTCTCGGACGTTGGTCGAAATCGTCGTATTGATGCCTTTGAGGCTGACGACGGGGACTACTTAGATGTAGCAAATAGACTGGACATCAACCACTCATGTCTTGGTGGACAGTTCATTGACCGTTAGACAATTGAACTGATAAAATGATAGAGAATTCATTTACAAAAACAAAATATTAAACTCGATTCTCCAAAATCCTCATTTGGATAAATTCATAAGTAAGCTCAATCCTGCAAATTCATCCAGCATTAAACCCTTGCATTGGATGAACCTTCCACAGCATGCACTGTACCACCAAATTGTATGCAACAAAATGAACAAGAATATTCAATTCAGGCTCTGACACAATGACAATTTGATTTGCTTCGAAATAGACTGTACATTCTCAATGGTCGGCCACGCATCCGTCAAACCGAAAGTCTAATCACATATGTGACCCAGCACGAGTAAATGAGACACTTTGAGGTAAACATACAATTTGAGATTTTGATTTGATAATTTAAAGCTAAACAAGCTTTAAATGATGAAATCAAAATCTCAATTTTCATTTTTGCCTCAAAGTGTCTCATTTACTCGTGCTGGGTCACATATTTGTAACCGCTGAAATGAAACGTTATGCACATTCATTTATTTGAATGAAACAAAATGACACCGAATGCTCGTTTTTGCACAAATGAAACCCAGATATACGTCGTTATTATATTCAGCGCCAAATTGAATGTATCTTTTACAAAGGAATGTGCACATTTTTCGATATCATCCGGAAAAACCTATATTACAGCAAATGCTAGAAAATATAAAGTAAATACTTTTTGTTATATTAATACGACCCATTACACAAATGTTTATAGACGCTTGTTTCAATGTTATTACAGTGCGCTTGGTATACTCAGAGACCAAGATGAGAAAGCTGCACTTTGGCCCTGTGCCACCGCCGGCTCCCGGGGAGGAATTCGACATGCGCCATTGGTTAAAATCAGCCATGCCAAAAAGAGAGGATCGATGCCGCCAGCAAGGACCTACGGAAAGTCGTACAAAAAGACGTACGTAAAGGGTTTCGTATATACACTGATGTTTCCGCTCTTGACATAAGACTACAAAATACTAATTGCACAGTACTTCATATGTTTTGGTGGCTTTCCCCTTTAATTTGTCAAAATTGTCCCCAAAATAAAGTTGACTATAAGAAAAGTGGTTACTAATGGATTTGAACCAGGGCCCTTTCGATCTATAGCTCAACCCACTATACTACCGTGACAGGTCGACGACAGTCGTTCTTTTAAATGCATACATGTATTTATACTTGTAGATTAAAGTCTAACAATACTGTCATGTCGGTGTTTTTTTTAGAGCTCTTCGTAGTCTTCTTTGAGAACGCATAGTGTAATAATTCTAGGAGTACGAGGAATATGCCCTTCAATGCTATAACACTAACATCGTGTGGTACTTTGGGGACGTAATACCTGGCTCGTTGTGAGTGTCTTTCGTTTAGCTCACACTTGTATGTTTGCCAGTGTTACACGAGACCGTTAATATGCGATCTTCGTGCATGTCTGCGCCCGTGTATGTGTCAGCTACCAATGCCCCAGCCCAATAGCAGCTCTCCGGTGGCTGCCTGGGTGTAATGACGTCACTAGAATAATGTTGATGTGAGGACAATTATCACCATGGATACAAAGAGAGTATAACAATTGTATGGCACCAAGTATTAACGTTGTTCAAGTGGATAGACATTCGGTTTTTAGAATTATTAACCATTGTTATTGTGATAAAAATGAAACAGATGACATTAATGTCAGGTGTGTTCAAGTCCCGCCTCTAATAACACCAAATGATTGGCCAAATGCAACAGTCCTACGGTAACGTAGAACGTTTGTATATTAAGGCGCGTTGCTATGCACGGTCGGCATCAGTGGTCAGCTAGTCTGGTCTCAAAGTATGGGTAATAATAACACATATTAAAGAGACAGGGTACCACGCATAAGCTAAAATATGGTCCCCGAACATAAAAACAAAACACTGGAAATATCGCCGAAAGAAAAGTCACGAAATGTCGGCTCGGTCCATTACCAGCGGTCATCCCCAAGCCGGTCAATTATAACGCATTAATGACCGCCGGTCAATTATAACGCAATAATGACCGGATCCTCGCACTGCAGACACAGCAAATTCTCGGGTGAAAATAATCAGTCTCCGTCCGAAGAGTCCGAACCAGTACAAGTTCACCCAAATACTGGATTTAAATAAAAGGCAAGTTATGCTGTTTTTCAAGGGAAAAATAAAGAACCGATAGTGCGTACGTACAAACATATTCAGCGACCAGCGATACAGTACTACGTAAAGTTACATTGATCAGCCCATACGGCAGTGGTGCTACAATCAATTACACCTATACAAGCACACCCAACCAAGCCCTAAATACTTATAAATCCATCACTGACCTGTTAAATACTCTGAACCTTTCAGTCTATCCTGAAAAACTACGGCATTTCAGAGTATTTCATCTCAACCGTTCTCATCTGGTCAACGTAAACATGTCACGGACACAGCACATGCTGAACTACGGCTGTTTACTGTTGGCTAGTTTATTTCCATCAACACATAAAACTATAATGTGCAACAGTTGACAGATTCCTCAAACAGTCGTATGTTGCGTGAAAGTAAGAGGCTGTCAGAACTTAAACATTTACGTTAAAAATCTTTCAAAAACTAGTCATAAGCTACCGTTTCGGAAGGTCTATCGTGATTTGGTGTACTTTTCATATTTTTCTCTATTACAAAAATATTAGAATTTGTCCCTCAAAATGGTACCGATAGTTTAGCTGGCTCATGGACGAATTCGCGATACATTATTTTAAAGAAATTGTCAAATTGCAAAATGTCATGATTCATTGTGAAGTTTTACAGCTTCTGTTGTGAAACGAAACAAAAACAACTGCACGTGCACATAATTACGAATTGCTCATTTTCTTCGCGCCTTCCTATCCCACAGCGACCGTTGCCCCAGCGACCGTTGCCCCAGCGACCGTTGCCCCAGCGACCGTTGCCCCAGCGACCGTTGCCCCAGCGACCGTTGCCCCAGCGACCGTTGCCCCAGCGACCGTTGCCCCAGCGACCGTTGCCCCAGCGACCGTTGCCCCAGCGACCGTTGCCCCAGCGACCGTTGCCCCAGCGACCGTTGCCCCAGCGACCGTTGCCCCAGCGACCGTTGCCATGCCAACGTGCGACAGAGTGACGCTTCACCTCGTTCCTACCCAACCCTCGCCAGAGCTCTCTATCCATCTGGACGCTCAGTTCTCCTGGGAGCTCGAATTCAGTGTTTCACAGGTAGGGGGCGCCGAGCAGATCACTAAGGAAACCATCACCTTCTATGAAATTGCTTCGAATTTCAAGGGCATAATTGGTAAGCAACAATATCCGGGATGTATTCCACCAAACTAGCTTCATCATACTGTGTTTTATAGCAATTAATGTTGAAAGTTATAGTATAAACCAATTATCAGTTGTGCATTTTTATCTTTTGAAGACAAATTACTCTAATTAAAGGTAGGATACACCATTTGCAGATGTTACTACTGAATTATTAAGAAATATCTTACTTATTTGAAAGTAAAAAAGGATCGTATGCATCGAGCAAAATGATTGCGCTAGATATCCTGTAATTTCTTAAAAATTGAATGTTCTTATTGAATTGAATTTCAGCGATCGCGAAAACAAAACCAAAACAAGAACAACATAAGAACTACTGCCCGACGCCGGTTGAAAACGGATGCTGTTTTTCTTGCTTTTCTCAGCATCCATGAGTATAAAACTTCGGACCGGTCAGTTAAGAGATATTTACTGTGAAATACAACCTCCCAAATCCACCCATTCCTGATAATTCAAGCAACTACCTATGGTGTATCCTACCTTTGAAATCCATTCATTCCTGATAATTCAAGAAATTACCAATGGTGTATCCTACCTTTTAAATCCATCCATTCCTAATAATTCAAGCAATTACCAATGGTGTATCCTACTTGTTAAATCCATCCATTCCTAATAATTCAAGAAATTACCAATGGTGTATCCTACCTTTTAAATCCATCCATTCCTAATAATTCAAGCAATTACCAATGGTGTATCCTACTTTTTAAATCCATCCATTCCTAATAATTCAAGAAATTACCAATGGTGTATCATACCTTTTAAATCCATCCATTCCTAATAATTCAAGCAATTACCAATGGTGTATCCTACTTTTTAAATCCATCAATTCCTTGTAATAATTCAAGCAATTACCAATGTTGTATCCTACCTTTACATCCACCCATTTAAGATAATTCAAGCAATTACCAATGGTGTATCCTACCTTTTAAATCCATCAATTCCTAAATATTCAAGAAATTACTAATGGTGTATCCTACCTTTTAAATCCATTCATTCCTGATAATTCAAGCAATTACCAATGGTGTATCCTACTTGTTAAATCCATCCATTCCTAATAATTCAAGAAATTACCAATGGTGTACCCTACCTTTTAAATCCATCCATTCCTAATAATTCAAGCAATTACCAATGGTGTATCCTACTTTTTAAATCCACCCATTCCTAATAATTCAAGAAATTACCAATGGTGTATCATACCTTTTAAATCCATCCATTCCTAATAATTCAAGCAATTACCAATGGTGTATCCTACTTTTTAAATCCATCAATTCCTTGTAATAATTCAAGCAATTACCAATGTTGTATCGTACCTTTACATCCACCCATTTAAGATAATTCAAGCAATTACCAATGGTGTATCCTACCTTTTAAATCCATCAATTCCTAATAATTCAAGAAATTACTAATGGTGTATCCTACCTTTTAAATCCATTCATTCCTGATAATTCAAGCAATTACCAATGGTGTATCCTACCTTTTAAATCCATCCATTCCTGATAATTCAAGCAATTACCAATGGTGTATCCTACCTTTACATCCACCCATTTCTGATAATTCAAGCAATTACCAATGGTGTATCCTACTTTTTAAATCCATCAATTCCTTGTAATAATTCAAGCAATTACCAATGTTGTATCCTACCTTTACATCCACCCATTTAAGATAATTCAAGCAATTACCAATGGTGTATCCTACCTTTTAAACCCATCCATTCCTAATAATTCAAGAAATTACTAATGGTGTATCCTACCTTTTAAATCCATTCATTCCTGATAATTCAAGCAATTACCAATGGTGTATCCTACCTTTTAAATCCATCCATTCCTGATAATTCAAGCAATTACCAATGTTGTATCGTACCTTTTAAATCCATTCATTCCTGGTAATTCAAGCAATTACCAATGTTGTTATTCTACCTTTTAAATCCATCCATTCCTGATAATTCAAGCAATTACCAATGGTGTATCCTACTTTTTAAATCCATCCATTACTGATAATTCAAGCAATTGCCAATGTTGTATCGTACCTTTTAAATCCATCCATTCCTGGTAATTCAAGCAATTACCAATGGTGTATCCTACTTTTTAAATCCATCCATTACTGATAATTCAAGCAATTGCCAATGTTGTATCGTACCTTTTAAATCCATCCATTCCTGGTAATTCAAGCAATTACCAATGTTGTAATCCTACCTTTTAAATCCATCCATTCCTGATAATTCAAGCAATCAAGGTATTAGCGTTACTCCTCTCGGTCATTTTAATACCGGTGGCTCATTTTGTTGACCGAGGCTGATGGCCGTTTTCTATCTATATTAGAATTCACCCAGGGTGCAGTGAAGGTTTCAACTGACGAGGAGCTAGTAATAGACCTCTATCTCTTACCTACAAACTGGGGCGGCCAAACCCACACGGTCAAGGTGGGCGGTGAAGAGTTTACCTTCGACGGTACCAAATTCGCCACTGTCAACCCCATTAACTTGGCCGGAGTTGGGTTTGTTCAGTTCAATTCCGAATCTAGTACAGGGGCGACTTGGATCCTGCACAATGTACCCTGCGATTGGGATCCGGTATATGGTGGCTACAATTTCGAATGAAATAAAAAAAACCTACTCGACACACGTCGTTTATAAAGTATAAACAATATATGCGACACGATCAAACGGAATGAGTCGGATGTCGGGGAATCCTAAAAATGTTTTAATCAGAACTGTGTTCTTCGTTGGTATTTAAACAAATTTACATAACTCGACAACAAAACATCGTATCAACATGGGGTTTTCAGTTTTTACGTACAGAGCCCCATAGCCGCTCCTGTTCTGGAGAAATGACTGTTGTAGAACAACAGAATGACGCACACAAATTGTTAGTTTTTTGTTTCCACTTTATTTATCAAAATCAACTTTCTTTTAAATGAAACCTGAAACTGTAGGTATTAAAGATGTCATTCATGGCACCAAACAAAAAATTAAAAACACATTTTGATGAAAAAAATGTTCTCCCTTTAAACGTTGAGCGGGCCATTACATGATATATTGCACAGCGCGACTTAAGAGTGGGTTCACGTAAGAGTCCTCGGCATTTCCCCCCCCCCCCATTTTTTAATATAAAAATACTTAATAAGCAAGTAAAAAAAAATTTAAAAAAATCTCCCAGCCAAAATACAACATTTTATCACAACATCAATTACCATAATTTACAAAGTATCATCCTTGCCCTCACTTGAGAACAAAATTAAATGTCACCCATATGCTCTTTTTAGAACATGCATTAAAGCATGTTTTCAGAACTTGTCAAATTGCAATTGTTAACCTACTTTTGTCCGTCAAAAAGTCAACTTGCCAGGGGTCTCAGAATATTTTCCTTTGGGATTTGATTAGAGCCAACATTGGTCTTTTCATATCTGGTGAGAACAGTTTGGGGGATTGTATCCTCTTAAGGCAGTACTGCATTCAAAACTGTGCCATCATATTATAAATCCACTTGGTATACCAAACGCTATTTAGGTTTTTAATTCTCAAACGTCAAAATAATAGTGCTTTGCGTTAAAAGAGGGCACCTGATGGATCGGCGGCAAAAAATCGCTATACCGAACAATCGATATACCGAACAAAAGAACCCCGTGATGTTCGTTATTGTGGCGGTCCACATAATGTGGTAGCACCAGCCTAATGCAAGCCCCATTGAAAACAGTGTAAAACCAACAAAGTTCAGGTCCAAGTTGTATGCAAACCGACATCACTGGGGTTTCTCAAACAACAATCAAATTAGTGTCTTGGTCTTTATCTTTCTGTTCTCTTTTCAATTTTGGGCGAGTTATAGCCAACATATATATATTCTCTTATTAAAACAAAGCATTTTTTCTCATTATAGTTCGTGTTAAAAAGCTTCAGGGACGTATATGAAAAAAAATCTAAATATGAGATAAATATTTTAAAACAAAATCATTATAATTAGTCTCACAGCTGCACTTTAAGAATTGCATTGCTAAAAGTACAACGAGTGATTGTTCGACAGTGATGTGAAAAATGTGCATTTGAATGAAGATAATTTAAGCATAAAAGAAACTTGCCTCGTTGTCACGACAACGCGCAGGTTGACACGAAATTAATATCGAGTGCTCTGTAGAGTTTAAGAAGCAGAAAACTCCAACTTTGTATTCTACGTTATCAAGCATGCGTTGCACAATGTGGGAAAAAACATATAGCTGTATTAAATTACTAGAGCGCTAACTCTTCATTCTTTCGCACATATATACTTTAAATCCATTCTGCGCGCAGACATTTTAAATTCATGTGCGTGCTTTTATAACAAAATATAAATAGATGGATTGAATTTTGAGAGTGTACTCTAAATGTAACGCGCGTGCAAGTAGAACAGACGCAAACAAGTTACGCGTGTCACGGCAAGTAAAACAAGAAGTCAATGCACTATCATCTGCAGCGCGCGGATATACGCACACGCATTTGCGCTCATTGTTCTAATCAATCGTTTCAGTTTTGGGCGTATCGACTTCGGTAACGCACTGTATCAAATACAAACGCAGATATGCAAACAGCCGTACAAAAAAGTACACAATTTTGAAGTTTCCATAGGTTTGTGCACAAACATGGATGCGCCCAGTTAGCATCAGTTTGTACATCGAGCCAGCGCTCTAGTAAGTTAATATAGCTCCATATGGGAAAAACGCACAGACCGCCAGTCATTGCACAAAATCATGTTTGTAAAAAAAGTATGGGCAAAACGACGCGTCGGTGAATGGTTGAACGTAACTGGTACCGCAACGCCTTTGCACGCGCGTTCCTATAATGTTGTACAGCATCTTTCGTTCGCGGGTTTTTGTACGTTCTGTGCGCATACTGAGAAACGCGCTTAACACATAGTCTTCATGTGAAAGTATCAAGATGGCACTAGATATGCCCAATATACACGGGCTTTGATATAACATTATGTAATTTTCATTTAACTCGATACATTATTTCACATAATTATTTGACTGAAACTCTTCGGGTGTGTACAAAGGAGCAAATATAGAATGCAGGGCCCACTGGCAACTCTCGAGTTGAGTTACCCTAGGATATAGAATGGACTGACCCTAACCATGTATACCCCAATACCCATATAATACAGGGCCACTCCATTCTATGTCATAGGGTAAATACAACCTATAGTTGTCAGTGGGCCATATATGGGCCCTGCATTATATAGTTAAGCCCACTTATAATGTGTGTTATTTAAATGCTTAATTAATGTACTGATCATACTTAAAACATTGCTGGTACACTTCTGGCATGCAATGTAAACTTCACTATTTAATGTTCAGCGTTTAATAATTATGTGTTTGTCGTAAAGGGAATAATACCGTAAAAAAGGGCTAATTGTTTTTCAGTTTTGGGGCAACTTGGTCAGGGGCCAATCTCATTAAACGTGTAAGCACACAAATGTGATTAGTACAACAATGTCTTGCTCGGTAAAAACAGGGGCCAATTTCATGGAGCTGCTAAGCACAACAATGTGCTTAGTATGAACATTCTACCGTGGCAATAAAAGGGTTGCGAACCAAATTTCCAGGTGATTAATATTGTTTGTGACTGTATTCAGCTGGTTTGTGCTTAGCATGAAAAGCACATGGAGTTTTGGCTGGTAACCTGCTTTTACTAGGTTACCAGCCCTAACTCCATGTGCTTTTTAGGCTAAGCAAAAACCAGATGAATACCAGCCACAAACAATATACATCACCTGAAAATGTGACTTGTAACCCTGTTTTTGCTAAGCATGCTAAACATGGCCCCATGTCGTTTTAGAGATAAGCTTTTTGTGAGATTTATAGAATATATATACCGCACTTATACCGCACTTATTTAAATTATGCACCTTTTAATTTCTTCGTGTGTCAAGATTTTGTCTTTAACTATTCGAAGATTTCGATTTTAAAGGTAGGATACACCATTTGGAGATATCGAACAAATTTACTACCGAAATATTAAGAAATATCTTACTCATCTGAAAGTAAATAATGATTCTAGGCATTCAGCAAAATGATTGCGCTAGGTATCTTTTAATTATTCTGAAAACATATAATTTTATAAAGAAAAATTAGCGATCGCCGAAAAAACAAAAATAACATAAGAATAACTGCTCGACGCCGGTTGAAAACAAAACCGCTATTGTTCGTGTTTTTCTCGACATTCATGATTGTAAAACAGGTTAGTTAAACGATATTTACTATAAAATACACCCCCCAAAAAAATCCACCCATTCATGGTAATTCAAGCAATTACCAATGGTGTATACTACCTTTAATCGTGGTAGTGGATTTTATTATGGGATTTTAACCTTCTCCACGACCCATGACCTTGTGTCAAAGCTCATAAATAAATAAAGAAAAATATATATATATATTACGCTGACTTGTTTAAAGGTTTGTACGTGTTCGTAGATGCTGGACAAACTATCATGTTCTTGTAGTCTGGCTCCCTGAACCCAATAAGATGAAATGAAGCACTTTAGAAACGTTGGGGGATTTTACTTTCGGGGAACCAGTCTAGTTGGTTTTCGTTTTACTCTTTGTTATTGCAAAAATAAGGACGCGCGTGTATTGACGCTAGAAATAATTATCTTTATAAAATATGAAATGATGCCTAATTACATGTAGATATTTTTCTTTATAAGGAAAACAAAAACAAAATCAATTAGCACCTATTTTAGTATCGGTACAAAACACCTTTCGGGAAAGAATACTTTTAAACATTTGTATTGGTTTAAAAAAGTACTAATAATGTACAACCTTGAGCTAGTCTGGCACTGGGGGCGCTATTGAAGTTTTACGGGGTCAGTCATGGTCTACGCGCCAGCGCCCGTGCCGCCGGCGCCCCCGATCGACGCATCTTGATCGTTGCTTTTTATCGTCGATAAGAGTTGGAGTAGTGTTACAACATTGAACCCTTCTAAAACAAGGTAAGGTTAGTTTTATGCATGACCGGCTACACATTATATGACTGTGAGTACTATGATCTTCACTGACTGCATTATTAGCTGTTTCGGTTTTTCACCGAAACAGCTCTTGTAGGCCTAATCGTTAAAGGTTTTTTTTTTAGCTGTTTCGGTTTTTCACCGAAACAGCTATTGTAATCGTTACATTTGTTTGTATTAGCTGTTTCGGCAATTGAGCCGAAACAGCTATTGTTTTCGTTAATTTTTTTTTTTTTTTTTTTTTTTTTACCTGTTTCGGTTTTTCACCGAAACAGCTTTTGTTTTCGTAAAAATTTTTTTTAGCTGTTTCGGTTTTTCACCGAAACAGCTTTTGTTTTCGTTAAATTTTTTTTTTTTTTTTTTTTTTTTTTAGCTGTTTCGGCATTTCAGCCGAAACAGCTATTGTAATCGTTAAAGTTTTTTTTATTCTGTTTTTTTTTTTTATTTGGTTTTGGTGGCATTTAAAGCTAGCTTGTTTCTTCCGCACCAGTTGTGAAAACTAGTAAGAGCTGTATTTAAGCTACTTTCTATTATATTAATGTTGGAGGAGCTACACGTTAATGTGGAGTCATCTGCATACATAAATAAGTTGCAGTTTGGGACAATACAAAATGGAAGGTCACTAGTATAAACAATGAATAAAAGTGGACCTAGTATCGACCCCTGTGGAACACCAGTGTTTACGGACAGGACCTTTGATATGGTGCCGCCAATATTCACAGACTGACTACGTTCACTTAGGTACGACTTAAACCAATTTATTACAGAAGATGACATGTTCATCCTTTCTAGTTTCTTTAGTAAGATTTCATGATCAACACAATCAAATGCTTTACTGAGGTCTATAAACACACTGCCTGTAACTTGTCCATTCTCCATGGCCGCAAAACACTTGTTTGTTAAGTCATGTAGGGTGCTTTCAGTTGAGTGCAGGGGTCTAAATCCCGACTGGCAACTAGGAATCAGATTGTTTTCATCAAGATATCTATATACCGATGAGTGCACCCATCTTTCTAAAATCTTAGAGATAATTGGCAGTATAGAAATTGGACGATAGTTACCTGTACTACATTTATCTCCTCCCTTGTGAATTGGTGTTACTAAAGCATGTTTCCAATCTTTAGGGTATCGCTCACATCTTATAGACAGGTTAACAATATGAGTTAAAGATTTAATGATATAAGGTGAAGCAATTTTAATCATTTTAACACTAATTCCATCCGGACCTGTTGCTTTCCCAACCGACATGGATGATATTTGCTTTCGAACAAACTCTTCTGTAATGTTAGGTACTACGCAATCTTCATCAAATATATAGGCGTCTGTATTGTCATCTATTTCAAGTTCACGCAAAGGAATGGAAATTATCCAGCAGTACGCTTGCCGATTGTTGAAAAGTGTTCATTTAATGTATCAGCAATGTCGGCGATATTGTCAATATTTTCCCCATTTGGGGAAGTAATCGAATTTGGTACAGTTTTTTTGTTTCTTAGGGAGTACCTCCTTCAGAGTTTTCCACAGCATAGAAGAGTTGCTTTTATTTTCTTCTATGGCGGATGTGTAGTAATTACTCTTTTTACTGCGGATTTTATTAGTAACATTGTTCCGCAGGTTTTTGTATGAATCCCAATGAATTTGTAAGCCTGTGTGCTTTGCAATTTTGTGTACACGATCGCGCTGCCGCATAAGTTTAAGAATTTCGCTATCGAGCCACGGTACTGAGGCACCCCGAATGCGTTTGGTTTTGACTGGCGCATGGAGGTTAATAATACTCATAAATATGGAGTACCATATAGACCATGCATTATCCACATCATAACAACCAAAAACATCTTGCCATGGTGCATTACGGAGATCGTCCGTAAATGCATCACTGTCTATATTTTTTAGACATCGAAAATTTATTGAACGACCTTTCATTTTTGGTGTTTTCCAACTGTGTAGCCCATAAACAAGATAATGATCACTGATTAGGACTGGTAAAACACCACAGTCCTTTATGAGCTCTGGGTGGGAACTAAAAATGAGATCGATGGTAGTTTTAGTAGATTCAGTGACACGTGTTGGGTCATGTATGAGTTGCGCCATTTGGAACAAACTAAAGCAAGAAATAATTGGATTTGATTGCATACTATCGTATTCCTCTGAAACATCACAATTAAAGTCCCCAGTTGTAATAATTTCTTTACATTCACACGAGGCCTTATTAAGGATATCACTCAGTTTTCCCATAAATTCGACAGAGCTTGAAGGAGGCCTATAAATAGAACTGATAAGCACAGGCTGTCTTTGTTTGCACTTAATTTCAACCCATATACACTCGACATCATATATTTCGAGATCTTCACGACGAGAGAACATTAGGGTATCTCGAATGTAAATTGCAACACCGCCACCATGTCGGTTTCTGTCTTTTCTGACAATAGAATAATTTGGTAGAGTTATTTCGTCATCAGAGATTGAGGCGTCGCAAAAAGTTTCGTTTAGACAGATGATGTCGAATGGATTTTTAGACATTACAATCTTAAAATGGTCAAATTTGTTTATGAGGCTTCTTACATTAAGATGGGCGAATGAGAAACCCTCGGAACTTTGATTGCAGATAATACCATCTGTTATGTCTATTTTAGAACCTTGCCTTGTGGGTTGAGCAGCTCCCTGACCATTTTCAGATGTTGGTTCCACTCCTGGCCTCGATAATGTGTCGGGGGTGCTCTGGTCTGGGATACTGGCTGCCGTCGTTGATTGAGGTTGATTTGGTGCCGTTTCTGATGGGGATGCGGGTAATACTGGTTGGCCATTAGAAAACCCGTCGGAACATCACAGGTCGCTGTAGTCCGCTTCGTCAGGACATCAGAGTACAAACTCTGACCGAAAGGGGTTTTCTGATGTGGAATGCGACTATCAAAGGTCTTTGGTGGTTCTTTGATGTGTTGGATAATGTTCGTGGCAAGTAGGCGCACTCCTGCTGAGTCGAGGTGCACACCGTCCGACACAAGGTGGTTTGAGTTTATGTTACCGTTGTCAATGAAGCCCCAGTTATTTCGCTTTGCTATGTACTTGGGCAGATTATTAGAATCATCTACTCTCTTGCACTGTGGCACCGTTTGGTTTTTACGGTGTATGATCGAAGATATTGTCACTGATCTTGGTTGTAGTGACTCGCCGAGGGAGGTGATCTGAGCGGCAATAGTCTCCGGGTTGTCGGATGTGTTGTTGGTCCCAACATGGAGAATTACCCGAGATACGTCGTGCTTGGTCGACAGCTGTATGGCGTGGGGAGCAAGATCTTGGATTTTTGCTCCACGCATGGTGTGGCACATCACTTTCTTTTGCCTGCTCAATCTCCTGGGCTGAAGCCGTTTTATCATCGAGTCACCGATTAGAAGCACATCTGCACAGTGGTGTTCCGTTGGTGTGGATGCTGATTGCTGATTGAACTCGTGTCTCGCAGAAATACGTCATGGTGACGTCATCAGGGGTCACGTGACGTCATTTTAAAGGTGTTATTGATTTAATCTTTGAAATTCAATAACAAATCAACCGCAAAAGACCGAAACTTGATTTTTGTGGCAATAGATAGAATAATCCAGGATCTTAATTTTATCTCGTTTGCGTGAAATCACGTGACCCTTCCTTCCGGTCTAAACCGGAAGTGCCTTATAATTTAAAACTGAAAAAAGATATGAACTTATTTTCAACGATGTTAGTGTCTGGCTAGAATAAACTTTTCAAAAAAAATACCTGCGATGTCATAACATGTTATAGCGCCCTCTAGCGGCAAGTTGAAAAATGGTTAAAATGAATAATCTGTTGATGTGTGTGGCGAAGTTTTCGGAAATCACCTTATAACCGGTGTATTTAATCAGCTTCATGCTAGGAACAAGTAGACGAGAAGAAAATATTATGACGTCACCAGACCGGAAGTTACAATGAAAAGACTTCTTTTCCTTTGAAAATTCCAAAAAAATTAAACCTGACAGATATAATCTTGATTTTTGCTCTAAAGGTTAGTGTAAAAGTAGTTCTCGAACTTTCCTGTGTTTTTTTGGCAAAAAACAAACTTGGACATACCCTGCGGCACCCTTGAAATGTAATCGTTTTGGCCTAGGCGCATAAAGCATTGACCACCTTATATGTGCATGGCACACGTATAATAGGGGTGTACATGCTTGTATATGTACGTACGTATACACTGATAGTGTACTATGCATTGAGCGAATGCATGGGGGGGGGGGGGGGGCGGAGGGGGGACCCTTCGAGACTGTGATTGCGCAACGCTGACGTACCGTCCATTCTCAAAATAGGGGGAAACAATTTTCTCACGCGAAAAATAAAGAGTTTTTGGCATCCAATCTTAACATCTTGTCTTTTGTAGTTGTAAAAGGTTGTTATTTACCTTAATTGTTATCATCCAATGACAAAAATTGTATTGAAAATGAAAAAAGCAGTCGAAACAATTAAGCGTTGACGTACCGTTGATGCGCGTGGAGATTGTGCACAAAATACTCAAACGACGTTGACAAATATCTCCCCTAAAAAGGGCAATAATAATCGATAAATTGTGAAAAATCGTGCTTCGAACCCACTCACTTTTTTCCATGGATACGTTAAAAAAGGATGTAGCAGTGATATACTGAATTTTTAAAAAAATCTGCCTGTGAACCCCTTGCGTTTTATCGTGTTGTTTTCGAACGAAAATGGCAGAAAATGACATCGCCCCAAAACAAATTCGTGTAGATCGTGCCTGTGTACCTGGCTTTGCGGACGTTATATGAATCACTGAATTCGGGGAGCGAGCGCGGAGCAAATTTGTACGTGTTTCAATGGCGCGCTTCGAGGTAGCGATCTATACGTATTTACTGTGTGAGATGTGCGACTCATGAGCGTGGAAGAACGAATGAGATACATTTCAACGTTGGTGGCGCACTTTGTTGGGCCCCCCCCCCCCGAGCGAATGTATCACTACTGACATCGTACGTGCATGCAAATGTACGCTCACCCAAGAGGACACTAGCCGCCAACAAGCGAAACAGGATGACGTCATCAAATTGCCTATGGGGAAGGGCGCCGTGTGCGACAGGTAGGTAAACAGGCTCTCGGCTACGCAGAATCCAATCCCATAGACTTTGTGAACGTTGTTTGCACAATTCCAAGCACTTTTAACGAAAAACAAAGTCGTATTTCCATAAAACTTAACCCAGGTGAAGACCCTATAGTAAACTCGTGTCTCGCAGACATACATCATGGTTACGTCGTCAGGGGTCACGTGACGTCATCTTAAAGGTTCAATTGATTTAATCTTTAAAAATAAATAACAAATCAATCACAAAAGACCGAAACTTGATTTTTGTGGCAATAGATAGAATAATCCAGAATCTTCATTTTATCTCATGTGCGTAAAATCACGTGACCCTTCCTTCCGGTCCAAACCGGAAGTGCCTCATAATTTGAAAGTGAAAAATGATATGAACTTACTTTCAACGATGTTAGTGTCTGGCTAGAATAAACTTTTCCCCAAAAAATCAGGCGACGTCATAATATGTTATAGCGCCCTCTAGCGGCAGGTTGAAAAATGGTTAAAATGAATAATCTGTTGATGTGTGTGGCGAATTTTGATGAAACCACTTTATAACCGGTGTATATAATCAGCTTCATGCTTAGACCATATTGGGAAGGAGAAATATTTATGACGTCACCAAACCGGAAGTTACAATGACAAATCCTTTAAACCTTAAACAATCGCTTAAAAATCAACCGCTATAGATATAATCCAGATTTTTGCATCAGATAGCAAAGTAAAGACAGCTCTCGAGCTTTCTGTTAATTACGTCACGATGACGTCATCAAATGTCAGATTACAAGCAACCAAATATTTCTAGATTTAATCTTTGAAAATCAATATAAAATCAACTGTAAGAGATCTGATTTAGATTTTTAATGGAATTGATAGATTAATCCATGGTCTTCATAATTTGTATTACATGCAAAAAAACCTGACCCTTCCTTCCGGTCTAAACCGGAAGTGCATTATAATTTTAAAGTGGAAAACGATGTGAACTTACTTTCAACGATGTTAGGCGCTGGCTAGGTTGTAAGTAACAAGTTAACGGTGACTTCTTAAAATGTTATAGCGCCCTCTAGAGGCTTGTTGACAAATGTTACATCATATTACGATTACATTTGAATTATTACGTTTTTCGACCTTTAAGTCATATCTCAGCAACGGAACGTGCTAACATAACATACGTTTGTATTGTTAGGTGATAGATAGTTGCACAAAAAGTTCACAAACGTGTGACGTCATCGTTTTAATCAGTTTGGATTCATTTTAATCTGTTTAAATTAACTTAAATTCGTTTTCGATGATTTTAAATTATTTTGATGGTATAAAAGTTCAATTTTTGAAAATTTAATCAAAAAAATTGCGAACAGACGTAGTTAGCTGTTTCGGTTTTTCACCGAAACAGCTTTTGTTTTCGTTAAAGTTTTTTTAGCTGTTTCGGTTTTTCACCGAAACAGCTTTTGTTTTCGTTAAAGTTTTTTTTTTTCTTTTTTTAGCTGTTTCGGTTTTTCACCGAAACAGCTTTTGTTTTCGTTAAAGTTTTTTTTTTTTTTTTTTTTTTTTTTTTTTCACTTTCAGTGTTTTTACCCATTGGATTTACACACGTTTGTTCTGCCAATACACTTTGGCACTTTGGTAAATCCAATCGACTTGAGACTTGGTATACACTTAGACCTCCACCCACAGATGGTCCTAGAAGAAATTTGGCTCGATTGCGTAATTCAAGGTCACGTGACGTCACGTTAAAGGTTTAATTGTCCCCATAGGTTTTGTACACGTTTTTCTTCAGACTATTGACTTTGGCACTTCGGTAAATCCGACCGACTTGAAACTTGGTATACACTTAGAACACCACCCCCAGATGTTTCTGAAAGACATTCGGCACGATTGCGTCATTCAAGGTCACGTGACGTCACATTAAAGGTTCACATTTTTCTCCCATTGGTTTTGTACACGTTTTTATTCAGACTATTGACTTTGGCACTTCGGTAAATCCGACCGACTTGAGACTTGGCATACACTTAGAACACCACCCACAAATGATATTGGAAGAAATTCGGCACGATTGCGTCTTTCAAGGTCACGTGACGTCACGTTAAATGTGAAAATTATTCCCCCATAGGTTTTGTACACGTTTTTCTTCAGAATATTAACTTTGAAATTTTCGTAAATTGTATCGACTTCAGACTTAGCACACACCTCAACCACCATCCCCAGGAGGGCCAAGGGAAAAATCGTCACGATGACGTCATCGTGGGTCATGTGACGTCACATTAAAGGTGCAGTTGTTAGGCCCCTCTATCTCTGGAAGTACAGGCCCGATTGGGGTCAAACTTGGTATGCAAGTATTCCAGGATGTGTTATAGACGAAAATCAGGGTGACGTCATGATGACATCATTGTGGGTCATGTGACGTCACATTAAAGGTGTAGTTTTTAAGACCCTCTATCTCTGGAAGTACAAGTCCAATTAGGGTCAAACTTGGTATTCGGGTATTCCGGGATGTGTTATAGACGAAAATTAAGATGACATTGTGATGATATCATCGGGTGTCATGTGACGTCACATTAAAGGTTCACATTTTTCTCCCATAGGTTTTGTACACGTTTTTCTTTAGACTCTTGACTTTGACACTTAGTAAATCCGATCGACTTGAGACTTGGCACACACATAGACCACCATCCACAGACGGTCGTAGGAGAAATTTGGCACGATTACGTCATTCAAGGTCACGGGGTGTCACCTTAAAGGTTAAATTTTCCCACATAGGTTTTGTACACGTTTTTCTTTAGACTATTGACTTTGACACTTTAGTAAATCTGATCGACTTGAGACTTTAGTAAATCTGATCGACACACAAAAGACCATCACACACATATTGAAAGACACTCGAAACAGCTCTGCGTTTGTTTTTGATTGAAATAGGGGACGTATGACAAAGGGAACAATGGGGTCCCCTATTCCGCAAAGGTCCCCGATTCAGACTCGTGTGCAAATCCTATGGCGATCATCCGAAAACGTTAGAGTACAAACAAAAGAGGGAAGACGGTCGGACAATGCCCCGTCCCCTATTGACGGCATTTACCCACTTGTGTGTGTTTGTCCACAAACACATGTCTAGTTTTTCTTTTTTTTCCACTTTCAGTGTTTTTACCCATTGGATTTACACACGTTTGTTCTGCCAATACACTTTGGCACTTTGGTAAATCCAATCGACTTGAGACTTGGTATACACTTAGACCTCCACCCACAGATGGTCCTAGAAGAAATTTGGCTCGATTGCGTAATTCAAGGTCACGTGACGTCACGTTAAAGGTTTAATTGTCCCCATAGGTTTTGTACACGTTTTTCTTCAGACTATTGACTTTGGCACTTCGGTAAATCCGACCGACTTGAAACTTGGTATACACTTAGAACACCACCCCCAGATGTTTCTGAAAGACATTCGGCACGATTGCGTCATTCAAGGTCACGTGACGTCACATTAAAGGTTCACATTTTTCTCCCATTGGTTTTGTACACGTTTTTATTCAGACTATTGACTTTGGCACTTCGGTAAATCCGACCGACTTGAGACTTGGCATACACTTAGAACACCACCCACAAATGATATTGGAAGAAATTCGGCACGATTGCGTCTTTCAAGGTCACGTGACGTCACGTTAAATGTGAAAATTATTCCCCCATAGGTTTTGTACACGTTTTTCTTCAGAATATTAACTTTGAAATTTTCGTAAATTGTATCGACTTCAGACTTAGCACACACCTCAACCACCATCCCCAGGAGGGCCAAGGGAAAAATCGTCACGATGACGTCATCGTGGGTCATGTGACGTCACATTAAAGGTGCAGTTGTTAGGCCCCTCTATCTCTGGAAGTACAGGCCCGATTGGGGTCAAACTTGGTATGCAAGTATTCCAGGATGTGTTATAGACGAAAATCAGGGTGACGTCATGATGACATCATTGTGGGTCATGTGACGTCACATTAAAGGTGTAGTTTTTAAGACCCTCTATCTCTGGAAGTACAAGTCCAATTAGGGTCAAACTTGGTATTCGGGTATTCCGGGATGTGTTATAGACGAAAATTAAGATGACATTGTGATGATATCATCGGGTGTCATGTGACGTCACATTAAAGGTTCACATTTTTCTCCCATAGGTTTTGTACACGTTTTTCTTTAGACTCTTGACTTTGACACTTAGTAAATCCGATCGACTTGAGACTTGGCACACACATAGACCACCATCCACAGACGGTCGTAGGAGAAATTTGGCACGATTACGTCATTCAAGGTCACGGGGTGTCACGTTAAAGGTTAAATGTTCCCACATAGGTTTTGTACACGTTTTTCTTTAGACTATTGACTTTGACACTTTAGTAAATCTGATCGACTTGAGACTTTAGTAAATCTGATCGACACACAAAAGACCATCACACACATATTGAAAGACACTCGAAACAGCTCTGTGTTTGTCCACAAACACATGTCTAGTTTTTTTTTTTTTTTTTTTTTTTTTTTTTTTTTTTTTTTTTTTTTTCCACTTTCAGTGTTTTTACCCATAGGATTTACACACGTTTGTTCTGCCAATACACTTTGGCACTTTGGTAAATCCAATCGACTTGAGACTTGGTATACACTTAGACCTCCACCCACAGATGGTCCTAGAAGAAATTTGGCTCGATTGCGTCATTCAAGGTCACGTGACGTCACGTTAAAGGTTTAATTTTCCCCATAGGGTTTGTACACGTTTTTCTTCAGACTATTGACTTTGGCACTTCGGTAAATCCGACCGACTTGAAACTTCGCATACACTTAGAACACCACCCCCAGATGTTTCTGAAAGAAATTCGGCACGATTGCGTCATTCAAGGTCACGTGACGTCACATTAAAGGTTCACATTTTACTCCCATTGGTTTTGTACACGTTTTTCTTTAGACTATTGACTTTGACACTTTAGTAAATCCGATCGACTTGAGACTTGGCACACACTTAGACCACCATCAACAGACGGCCCTAGAAGAAATTCGGCACGATTACGTCATTCAAGGTCACGGGGCGTCACATTAAAGTTTCAATTTTTGTCCCATAGGTTTTGTACACGTTTTTCTTTAGACTATTGCCTTTGACACTTTAGTAAATCTGATCGACTTGAGACTTGGCACACACAAAAGACCACCACACACATATTGAAAGTAATTTTAGACACTCGAAACAGCTCTGTGTTTGTCCACAAACACATGTCTAGTTCTAGTTAGCTGTTTCGGTTTTTCACCGAAACAGCTTTTGTTTTCGTTAAAGTTTTTTTAGCTGTTTCGGTTTTTCACCGAAACAGCTTTTGTTTTCGTTCTGGTTTTTTTTTTTTTTTTTTTTTTTTTTTTTTTTTGCCTTTTGTTCTGCATAGGATTTGTACACGTTTGTTCAGACAATACACTTTGACACTTTGGTAAATCCGATGGACTTGAGACTTGGCATACACTTAGACAACCACCCAAGGACGGTCCTAGAAGAAATTCGTCGCGATTACGTCATTCAAGGTCACGTGACTTCGCGTTAAAGGTGAAAATTTTCCCATAGGTTTTGTACACGTTTTTCTTCAGACTATTAAATTTGACACTTTGGTCAATCCGACCGACTTGAAACTTGCCATACACTCAGAACACCACCACCAGATGTTTCTGAAAGAAATTCAGCACGGTTGCGTCATTCAAGGTCACGTGACGTCAAGTTAAAGGTTTAATTTGTCCCCTATAGGTTTTGTACACGTTTTTCTTTAGACTCTTGACTTTGACACTTAGTAAATCCGATCGACTTGAGACTTGGCACACACATAGACCACCATCCACAGACGGTCGTAGGAGAAATTTGGCACGATTACGTCATTCAAGGTCACGGGGTGTCACGTTAAAGGTTAAATTTTCCCCCATAGGTTTTGTACACGTTTTTCTTTAGACTATTGAATTTGACACTTTAGTAAATCTGATCGACTTGAGACTTTAGTAAATCTGATCGACACACAAAAGACCATCACACACATATTGAAAGACACTCGAAACAGCTCTGTGTTTGTCCACAAACACATGTCTAGTTTTTTTTTCTTTTTTTTTTCCACTTTCAGACTTTTCCCCATAGGATTTGTACACGTTTTTTCAGCCATTACACTTTGACACTTTGATAAATCAGATCGACTTGAGACTTGGTATACATTTAGACAACCACCCAAAGACGGTCCTAGAAGAAATTCGTCGCGATTACGTCATTCAAGGTCACGTGACTTCGCGTCAAAGGTGAAATTTTCCCATAGGTTTTGTACACGTTTTTCTTCAGACTATTGACTTTGGCACTTTCGTACATCCGATCGACTTGAGACTTTGCATACCTTTAGAACATCACTCATATATGGTTCTGGAAGAAATTTGGCACGATTGCGTCATTCAAGGTCACGTGACGTCACGTTAAAGGTTCAATTTGTCCCCCATAGGTTTTGTACACGTTTTTCTTTAGACTATTGACTTTGACACTTTCGTAAATTTGATCGACTTGAGACTTGGCACACACATAGACCACCACACACACATATTGAAATAATGTAAGACACTCGAAACAGCTCTGTGTTTGTCCACAAACACATGTCTAGTTTTTCTTTTTTATTCTTTGTTAAATTTGATCGACTTGAGACCTAGCACAGACTTCGACCACCATCCCCAGAAGGGCCAAGAGAAAACTTGTGATGATGAAGTCATCGTGGGTCATGTGACGTCACTTTAAAGGTTTAGTTTTGTTAATAGCATTTGTACACGTTTTTTCAAGCAATATATTTGGCACTTTGGTAAATCCGACCGATTTCAGACTTGATACACACTAGACCACCACCCACATATTGAAAGCCATTTTAGACATCCGAAACAGCTCTGTGTTTGTCCACAAACACATGTCTAGTTTTTTTTCCCCTCTGTTTCAGACTCCTCTCCATAGGGTTTGTACACGTTTTTTCTTCAGCCAATACACTTTGGCACTTTGGTAAATCCGATCGACTTGAGACTTGGCATACATTTAGACAACCACCCACAGATGATCCTAGAAGAAATTCGTAACGATTACGTCATTCATGGTCACGTGACGTCACGTTAAAGGTTCATTTTTTTCCCATAGGTTTTGTACACGTTTTCCTTCAGACTATTGACTTTGACACTTTGGTAAATCCGATTGACTTTAGACTTAATATAAACCTCAACCACCATCCTCAGGAGGGCCAAGAGGAAAATCGTCATGATTACGTCATCGGGGGTCATGTGACGTCACGTTAAAGGTGCAGTTTTTAGGACCCTCTATCTTTGGAAGTACAGGTCCGATTGGGGTCAAACTTGGTATTCATGTATTCCAGGATGAGTTATAGACGAAAATTAAGATGACATTATGATGACGTCATCGGGTGTCATGTGACGTCACATTAAAGGTTCAATTTTCTCCATAGGTTTTGTACACGTTTTTCTTCAAAATATTGAATTTGACACTTCTGTAAATTCGATCGACTTGAGACTTAGCACAGACCTCGACCACCATCCTTAGGATGGCCAAGAAAAAAATAATCAAGATGACGTCATCGCGGGTCATGTGACGTCACATTAAATGTGTAGTTTTTTAAGACCCTCTAACTCTGAAAGTACAAGTCCGGTTGGGGTCAAACTTGGTATTCAGGTATTCCAGGATGAGTTATAGACGAAAATTAAGATGACATTATGATGACGTCATCGGGTGTCATGTGACGTCACATTAAAGGTGCAGTTTTTAGGACCCTCTATCTCTGAAAGTACATGTCCGACACTTTGATAAATCAGATCGACTTGAGACTTGGTATACATTTAGACAACTACCCAAAGACGGTCCTAGAAGAAATTCGTCGCGATTACGTCATTCAAGGTCACGTGACTTCGCGTCAAAGGTGAAATTTTTCCCATAGGTTTTGTACACGTTTTTCTTCAGACTATTGACTTTGGCACTTTCGTACATCCGATCGACTTGAGACTTGGCATACCTTTAGAACATCACTCATATATGGTTCTGGAAGAAATTCGGCACGATTGCGTCATTCAAGGTCACGTGACGTCACGTTAAAGGTCCAATTTGTCCCCCATAGGTTTTGTACACGTTTTTCTTTAGACTATTGACTTTGACACTTTCGTAAATTTGATCGACTTGAGACTTGGCACACACATAGACCACCACACACACATATTGAAAATAATGTAAGACACTCGAAACAGCTCTGTGTTTGTCCACAAACACATGTCTAGTTTTTTTGTTTTTTTTGTCATCTCCCCCATAGGATTTGTACACGTTTTTTCAGCCAATACACTTTGACACTTTGGTAAATCCGATCGACTTGAAACTTGACATACACTTAGACAACCACCCAAGGACAGTCCTAGAAGAAATTCGTCGCGATTCCATCATTCAAGGTCAAGTGACGTCATGTTAAAGGTAAGTTTTCCCCATAGGTTTTGTACACGTTTTTCTTCAAACTATTGACTTTGACACTTTAATGAATCCGTTCGACTTAAGACTTAGCATACACTTAGAACACCACCCACAGATGGTCCTGGACGAAATTCGGCACGATTTGCGTTATTCAAGGTCACGTGACGTGACGTTAAAGGTGTACATTTTGTTCCCATAGGGTTTGTACACGTTTGTCTTCAGACTATTGACTTTGACACTTTCGTACATTTGATCGACTCGAGACTTAGCACACATCTCGACCACCATCCCCAGGAGGGCCAAGGGGAAAATCGTCATAATGACGTCATCGTGGGTCATGTGACGTAACATTAAAGGTGCAGTTTTAAGGACCCTCTATCTTTGGAAATACAGGCCCGATTGGGGTCAAGCTTGGTATGCAAGTATTCCATGATGTGTTACAGACGAAAATAAAGATGACATCATGATGACATCATCGGGTGTCATGTGACGTCACATTAAAGGTGCAATTTTTCCCATAGGATTTGTACACGTTTTTTTCAACTAATATATCTTTGGCAATTGTGTAAATCCATCGACTTCAGACTTGGCACACACATAGACCATCATCACGCATACATGTAGACACTACCACACTGAGGGCATACTTGTCATTCTATCCAATGGAGGACACTTGAGTGTGTGTGAATTACACCTATCAAAGTGAGGACACGACACTAAAATGCTGGTTGTCCATTGGTTTCATATTGATGTGCATTCTAAAGTCATCATTGCGATTGCAAATTCTAAATAGTCAAGTACTCTGACGCATCCGTACATGTATGTGAACTGACGAAACACCCTGCTTAGCTTTGATGAAGCTTCATTTTGTTCCGACAAAAGTCTTTGATGTTCCTCCAGCTTCGTGTCTGCAGTGCCACAAGACAGGATGTTTCGATGTCTCGTTTGCCAGGAAGCTTCTTCAGCAGAAAGAATTTCTGCAAACCCTTCGTAACGTCTCCCTTCTCCTCGGCAGTCCAGGGACGACGTTTCACTCGTCTCGAGTTGTTCAGAGATGCCAGACTTCCAGATGGAACACTGATAGGAGCCTG
Source organism: Crossaster papposus (assembly GCA_037893245.1). NCBI lineage: Eukaryota > Metazoa > Echinodermata > Asteroidea > Velatida > Solasteridae > Crossaster > Crossaster papposus. The sequence goes on from JBAIAA010000399.1 coordinate 35,948, forward strand.
TCGAGTACCTAATGTCAAATAGGAAACAAGTCGATATAAAACACAGATATTTAGGCACTTTTAATTCAGACAGCCCGATAGCCAGATGAACAAACAAATGGACAGACAGACAATTGTTTTTTTAAAGACAGCCCGACTTAACCAGTTTGCGCCGGGATTATTTTAACATCGCCGAGCCCACGGGCGGGATTATTTTTAACGAAACTCGATCCGAAGCGGGTTCAGGCTGATAGTGTCGGGAAGCACACCCACGCATTTCCGGTCTGACATACATTTCCGAACTTGAACTTGGCGTGTTTATGCGTCATCCGTTTTGAATTTTGGAAAATGTTTGCGTTTATATACGTCATCCGGCGCGAACTGGTTAAAATACAGACACATAAAAGCCTAAACTTACTGTTTTCACTGGGCACATCACAGGAATTGTCACTGCTGTTATCGCTGTCCTCGTCACTAGTGAAGCCTTCTGCAAGTCACAAAGAGCACACATACCTGACAGTTGGTTGTTGTCCTGCATGTAAATTCAGAAAAGTGGACTCAACTCTTGTCAAATTTCTGTGGTCTGTTTCTTTCTATTTTTCTTTATTTCTCTTTCTTGTTCTGTAATGCAGGAGCAATAGCAAAAGAAATGCACAAAAACACGTATACCATTTGTTATCATATATTGTGAACTGATAACAAAATGTTATTTCTTGCATTTCTTTCGCTGTTGAAGATGTATTAGTGAATAGTAATTACTGATCAAGTATTTTTCAACAAAAGCAATAATTAATGTCTTCCTTTTGCTGTTGAGTAAATAATTTAAAACAACTGTGTCCTTACCACCAGTGACATGCAGTTCATCCAGGGATTTGCCCTGCTGGGAAGGCAAGTTTCCCCTCTCCAAGCTGAGAAAAAGCCTAGAAAGTTTGGTGACCCTCTGCACAGTATCTGGCAACTGGTAGTATTCACGATGGACACGCAAATCATGACCCATGAAGTTTGAAAGTGTTTCAAGTTGATGTTCCTTCAAGGCAAGAATTTGCGATGCGGTTGCCACGTGCTTACGAAGTTTTGTAGACCGGATGCTGGCAGCATTGTCAAGGCCCGCCATGTCTGCGTACACTTTTATACAGTCACATGCTCTTATATGACCTGTACCTCCATAAGAACATCGTGCAAACAAGTAGGTGTTGTCGTGGGCGACTCCAGCTTCATTTCTCTTCGCAATCAGAGCACTCAACCACGCCACCACCTCATTGCTGAGAAGCACAGGAACAGTTCGACCCCTCTTGCCAACTATTTCGACAACTCTGAACATCTTGCACAGATGCCGTTCAAGATCAGTCAGCAGGCATTCCCCGTTGACACTAGCTGTTGTGTGCTTCTGAAAGTCTTCTAGTTTCATCTTTGATACCTCCCCTTGCCTTCTGCGGTTGAACATAATAAGGTGGCACAGTGCGACTTCATTCAATCTCTTCCAAGCTGGTCCAATTTGTTCGCCCCGAGCATCCTGGACAAGTTCCACTTCCCTGTTGCCAGCTTCATGGAGAAACGCCGACATTTTCACAACATCAGCATTTGTCGGCAGAATGTTAGGTTTGTTGCGCTTTTCTTGGTACAGTGTTCTGTGTGCATGGGTGGATACACGGTCTCGCCAGGTCAGTTCGCACAACTGCAGAAATTCTTCAGCGTGTTGCGCTTTTTGCTTTTGGCCAGACTCTAGAGCATTTCCTTTAAGTATGAGTGCACACTTCTTGATGGAATGTCCAATCTTTAAAGCTAGAGACGGAACATCATACAACTGCTTGTCTTCATTAAAGCCAGCAATACCGTGAACAGCCTTGATGATATCATTCACGTAGTGGGGGTGGACAAATAATTCAAGTGATGCATTTGGCTGGTGTGTATTCTTGCGGAGTTGTATGACAAGACGACCCAATTCCCGTATTTTGTTTCGGATGTAGCCATGTTGATCTACATCGTGCCCGAGTTTCGCGTATTCCCGCTTGGCTACTTCCACAATCAAAGTGTCATTCTTGGCCAGCAGAGTCACCTCATCTCTCTTCATCGGAATAAGAACCTGGTTCAACTGGAAAGACACACCGACAGGTGGAGGCTTTAACAAATCACTCTTGTGAGCAACACGTCTACGCAGAGGAGTTGTGGTAGTGCTACCATGCGAGTGTGCAGGGAGTGCAGGTTTCAGTGGGCACTGGTGACGCCAGAGATCACTTCGCACATAATAGCCATAACAATATATGCACGGTCCGTATGCATGTGGAGCTACCTTACGATTAGGCCTATATCCTACAATAAGTGCACCCCGGCCTTTCCGAAGGACTTGGCAATTGTGCCTATGATTACCAACATTGCGGATTTTCCACAGAAGTATCTTACGGGCACTTGGGTTGGTCTCAGACGCAATCTCTACAACTTCGCTCTCTTCTTTGTGACATGACTGGAGATGACGGGGCAACTTAGATTGAGGTACTTCACAGAAAAAGCAGAAGTGTTTCTTGTCCCATTTCCTGTGCCCACTTTCATTGCTGGTCTCCATGACTGTTATGTGACCGGTCTTAGTAGCCTCGGTTGATGATCTCTGTGACTCGGCACTTGAGGCTTCATATGGAGCAGGACAAACGGCAGGTCCTGTACCAGAATCAGCCTGTGGGCCATCATCCCAACTGGAACTGCTTTGTAGACTGTCTGAACCATTTAAGTGAGGACTCGAGAAAATCGGATGGGCCACCTGGCATAGAAATCAAATCCAAATCACATTTAATTTTAAACAAATAACAATTTCTTGGGGGAGGGGTGGGAGGGCGAGGGGAGGGGTGGGTGTGTGTTGGGGGGGGGGGGGGGGGGGGGGGGGGGTGAAGGGGGGGGATGGTGCTTGCAAAAAACACTTTATTTACAAATTTGTTTCTGGCTTCTGGGCACCCAGAGTGAATATTTGATAGGGTTCAGAAAACAAGTTCACTAATGAATCAAAGTCTTACTACTTTCTATGTTGCCGGATGCAACATAACATGTAATGTACATAACATGTAATGTACATAACATGTAATGTACATAACATGTAATGTACATAACATGTAATGTACATAACATGTAATGTACATAACATGTAATGTACATAACATGTAATGTACATAACATGTAATGTACATAACATGTAATGTACATAACATGTAATGTACATAACATGTAATGTACATAACATGTAATGTACATAACATGTAATGTACATAACATGTAATGTACATAACATGTAATGTACATAACATGTAATGTACATAACATGTAATGTACATAACATGTAATGTACATAACATGTAATGTACATAACATGTAATGTACATAACATGTAATGTACATGTATACAAAAATTACGTCGTTGTCACACGCGCAACCAAAGGAGGGCGCTATGCCATTCAGGGGAATACTGTTTGCGTTTTATTTGACGGGGTAAAAAATGTGCATACTACCTCACGTCAGGTCTTATGCGTCAACCGAGGACTCCTCCCAAACGCTTTGATATTTAACCAACAGTCAAAAACGGCCACGAAAGTGCCATTTTTCACAATATTTCATACCGAGGACGCGCTCGGTTTGCAAGGTGTCCTCAGTATGTGAGTGTATACTTACATAAAATCCCTCCATTTGCGGTATTGACATGTACACGCATAGACGTCGTCATGCACCTTGGATGACTGTGATATTTTCTCAGTCCGTACAGAATATTTATACAGTTTGAGCATCCGATCGAAGTATTCACTTCAAAAGGATTTAAATACCCCAACAATCTAGTATTGTAAAGTATTGTTAACCCACTGTTGACCACTGCCTATTGTCTGAATCCTGAAAAACAAATCGCGTGGGTTGGATCAGTAGTCGACTCGATAGACCACGATAAACCACGGGGAAATGTACCCATTTTCACGGAAATATATATGTCCTTGTAGTAACACGCGAAGGGGGGAAACGAAGGCCCCAAGCTGTAGCATATTTTGTAGGTCATGAATTCACAACTTTAGTTAATGATTTAAATGAACGATTGACCATACTGCATCTAAAGTAAGAATAGTCAAGTATAACTTTTTTTGTTGTACCGACGGTCAACCCTTTCTGATTTTATTACCATTTTAGAGGTTCCAAACATGCATTAATGACGATTTTCAAGCATAAGAGTATAATGGACCTGTACAATTTGTGCCTATATGGAAATCACTGGAAGGGACAATAATTAATGTACAAAATAGCCAAATTATTAAGGGTCTATCGTCTGGTCTACCGTCGGGATTACCGAGCACGGTCGACCACGATTCAATAGCGCCCTCTCGGGCTACGACGTGTGACATAACCATTACTTCAATCTGATTGGTTAAAACTTTTAGAAACGTTGGCGGCGCTATGGACATGCATGATCATTGAATGAAATGACCCGAGCTGGTTCTTATTGTTATTATAACTAGATCTAGAGAAAACATGCAAATTGGTTTGCAAAACAGGTGACAGGTTCCCCCCCCCCACCCCAAATCCTCTAAAAAATTCAAAAAATTGGCTCGCTAGATATATAAAGCCCATACATTCGGGTCACTTGTGTCTACACGCTTAGAGAATTGCATTAACTGAAACTGTGGTCTTTGAAACCATCGTGGAGAACCTTCAATTACTTGGAACTCGCCAGGTACGTCAAGTATATTTAATAACATATAGCCAATGTGACGAAAGGCTTGTGCCAAATCGTGACGCCTTCGCACACATTGTAGTGGAAGCTTTCATCAGTGTGACACACGATCCAATGTCAGTCGTTTGCTGGGCTTGCTGTAAAGAACCACACCAGCAAGGGGGTTTTCATTATCACATGGTGGTAAAACTTCGACTTCCAAGACGCTGGCTACATGTACGACAATGTTTATCTACTGTGCATGGCATTAATGTAAACTTTTCGTACAATCACACTAATTACTACAGTGCATGGCAGTATGTCGTCAAAGAAGACATTCTTTATATTCAGTCCCCCAACCATCCAGATTTGACCGGACCCCCTCAAACAGCAAGTGCTTCAGCTGCACGCAGTCACCAAGACACCGTAGAGAGACCGACGAAGAAAAGGAAAACACGTTTAACTCCCTTTGATGTAAGCAAAATAGTGGAGTCAAATGACATTCGTACACGATTGGAGTTGCTAGCCTTTGCCCGTGAACAAGAACAGCTTGGAAAAACCGATCTCACACAGTTTATCGTCAACAGGGGCGACAAAGTCGTGCAACAGGTTCTTAAGGTAGACATGCACATATTGAAATATAGTTGGACTCGTAAACATCAATGTCCATTCAATTCAAATGTATTTTAACAACTTCCAAGACAAAAACAGGTAATAAAAACAATTAGAATCCTGTATATAAACTGTTATTAACATAATATTTAATACTGATGAAATACAAATAGAAAATAGTGTTCAAATAAGTAAGTAAGAGGACTTTTCAAAAATCTTCCTTGGTTATACCCCCTGCACACCTATTTCGAAATAACAACTACCCCCCCCCCCCCACCAGTTAAAAAGTATTACTATAGTTTTAATAGTATATATTCTATTTGTTTCCACCTTTTTTAGACTGCCTGGGAACTACATGGGGCAACAGATTCACTGGAACGGTACAGAATGACGAGACTTCAAATCTTGGAGAGAGCTTTTTCTGACGATGACTGCATTTGTCAGGGTGACTGGCTACGATGCGCCAATGAGATACTTCAGAGAAATGGGTTGAGCAAAGTAGGGTTTTCTCAATGTGTGCAAACTCTTTTGGATAAAGGAAGGGGAAAATATAGAAATGTAATGCTAGTAGGGCCCGCTAATTGTGGAAAAACATTTTTATTGAATCCACTTAACCAAATATATAAAACCTTCACTAATCCGGCTACAACTACATTTGCCTGGGTTGGTGCAGAGCAAGCTGAATTAATTTTTCTAAATGACTTTCGTTGGTCTCCCAAGATTTTGCCATGGCAAGATCTTCTGTTATTACTAGAAGGACAACTTGTACACTTACCAGCTCCCAAATCACACTTTGCTCAAGATCTCGTCTTGGATAAGGACACCCCGATATTTAGCACATGTAAACGCCAACTCATCTTCATTCAGGGAGGTGTAGTGGATGAGCGTGAAACTGAGATGATGGCAGTTCGTTGGAAAGTTTTCCTAATGCACTACCAGATACCTGAGGATAAACAGCAACGTGTACCTGCATGTACACGTTGCTTCGCCTCGCTAATCTTAAATAAGGACTAATTAATAACCATTTGTAACAAGTAATGTAATCCCAGAGGATGAACATTATTACTATAAAACACAATCTTAGAACTTGTAAATGAAGGAAAAACACCCAAGTGGGCCCCACGACTAAGTTGTTACCGATGTTTAAAGGTAGGATACACCATTGGTCATTGCTTGAATTATCATGAATGAGTAGATTTGGGGAGTGTGTGTGAATTACCTCATATGGAGGAGGGCAAACGGCAGGTCCTGTACCAGAATCAGCCTGTGGGCCATCATCCCAACTGGAACTGCTTTGTAGACTGTCTGAACCATTTAAGTGCGGACTCAAGAAAATCGGATGGGCCACCTGGCATAGAAATCAAATCAAAATCACATTTAATTTTAAACAAATAACAATTTTTTTGGGTTATCTCTAAAATATACTATCCATTTTAACACCATCACAAGCAACAACATTCGCCCTTGATGTGCAACTTAACTGACGACATACCGGTATTTATCCTCTTCATAAAAAGATATGTAATTCAAATGAGAATTTGTGTCATGTGCATTCATTATGACTTCTAAGACTGAGCAGTTCACTAATTAAATACTTGTAGTCAGCGTACAATACAGGCGTTGTTTATATTAATAATAATAATGGTAATTATTATTATTATTATACCTCCAAATAGGCACTTGGGGAGACAATCCCATAGAGATGTACACAAACTTAAAACAGTCCTAACTTGTTTACCCTAACCCTTTTGTCTAAGATCTTCAAAATTTGCCATTTAGACCAAAATCTGTCGTTCTAGGACAAAAATAACTCCCAAATATTTTTTTTTAGGGTAGGTAGACACTTAGGGAGACACTAAAATGTCTCCCTAAGTGCCACTGTCTCCTTATTACCTAAACACTTACGCTAATTTGTCTCCCCAAGTGCCTATTTGGAAGAATTACGCATTTCATTTGTATTCTTCCTAACCTGTCTAATAATAATAATAATAATAATACAAGGCATTTATATGGCGCTCTACAAAGAACACAGCGCCTCACATCAACAACAGAATTAATACAATGAAATACAGAAAATGCAGTAAAACAAACAAATCATAAGCTGGGAAATAGGTGAGTTTTGAGTTGGCGCTTGAAGGTCGCAGTAGATGTCGCTTCCCTGATAGCACACGGCAGCTTGTTCCACAATTTAGGGGCAACAACAAAGAATGAACTGTCCCCAGCCTTCTTTTTGGATCGCGGAACAATCAGCCGGGTGACATCAGAAGAAGAGCGAAGCCCCCTGCGACCTCCAGGCCCCTCAGTATTATATACATTTAGACCGTCAGAAATGTAACTTGGAGATTGCCGTTGGAAAAATTTATAAACAAACAGGAGAATTTTGAAAGTGATTCTTTCCTTGACGGGGAGCCAGTGAAGTGAGCACAGTAATTGAGCTGATGAGAATTGATCTCTAGCGCATGCAAACACAAGACGCGCAGCTTTGTTTTGAAGGCGCTGTACTCGTCTGAGGTCCACTTCCCTGGCTCCGTATAACAATGAGTTGGCATAATCAATGCGTGAAAGAACCAATGATCTGACAGCATTATGACAAGCATCCTTGGTGAGGAAACGGCGTATACGCCACAAATTGCGAATATGAAAATTCACACTTCTGCAGACTGTACTGATGTGTTTGTTCATTAACAAGGATGAGTCAAGAGTAACCCCAAGATTTGTTACAGTGGTAGAAGGATTTATGCAAATGTCTCCAACTCTTAATACAAGATTAGGTAAAGTACTGATGACCTTCGGGGAACCAAAAACAAAAAATTCTGTTTTGTTTTGATTAAGCTGCAGCTTGTTTTGCACCATCCAGTTATTAATCTTAGAAATACACGTGGACAGAATAAAAAGAGCACGATTGGAATCACCTGCAACTTTGGGATCAAATTCAGTATAGAGTTGGGTGTCATCAGCGTAAACATGAAAATTGACATTGTATTCTCTTATAATATCACCAACTGGATGAGTATACATGGTAAAGCACTGTGGTCCAATGACGGAGCCCTGAGGTACTGAGAAACTGAGAACATGCTCCACAGATTTGGCATTCCTAATGGACACTCTGGTACGACGTTCATTGAGATAGGACCTAAACCAAGATTTAGCAGTACCTGTAATGCCAAAACAAGTCTCTATTCTATCAATAAATATGCCATGGTCAACGGTATCAAATGCAGCTGACATGTCAAGTAATACCAGGAGAATAACTTTGTTTTTGTCAAGGGATTCCAGGATGTCATTTTTCACCTTGAGCAAAGCAGTCTCGGTACTGTGGTGAGCTTTGTATGCTGATTGGAACGGATCACCGAGATTATTGTTATTAACATGATTGGTAACTTGACATGAAGCGGCCTTTTCGATAACTTTGCCAATGAATTTGATGTTGGAAATGGGACGATAACTCCTAAGAACATTAGAATCTAGTCCGGGCTTCTTTAGAATGGGGGTAATGATGGACTGTCTGTTGTTAATTAATGCATTCTATGGTAATTTTCTCACCTGGTGCTCAAATAGGCAGCGTGTCACACCATCAGTGTACCGGACGCAGTACTTTCCTGTCATGGGGGGATGTAAGAGGGTATACAGCTGTCTTAATTTATGTGTGACAAATGGGATTCTACATTATGGATTACATTTCTTACCTACGGAACCCCTAATGGGACATATGACGAATAGTAATCACCGTGACAAAATAAATTTAGTTTTGTATTTCTTGCCCACGAAATCATTTCGTGCCCATGAGATCATTTCGTGCCCACGAAATCATTTCCCGTGCGCTCGAAAAAAATAATTTCATGAGCTCGAAATAATTTGTGTGCTCGAAATAATTAATTTTTTGTGCGCTTGAAATATTTTCCTGCGCTCTAAATCATTTTGTGCAATTGTTAGAAATCGGTTAAGTAAATATGTTTTACAGCACGGTCTTGACGCAAGGTTAACGTGAACCCACAAATTACGAGGGCATTCCATTTGTTTTCGTCATATGTCCTTTTAGAGGCTCCGCACTTACCTTTGGTGAAGGAGATTATTACGGCAGGATACCATGATGAATCTGGAGGCCACAGTGCGATTACGTTCTCCCCTTCAAGATGCTGGTGATTTGTCAAGGTTCCATCAAGACGACTACTTCGTTTCATGTTTGTTATGGTAGTTCTGTCAGCCACACCTAGACTAGCTAGCTAGCTGTAACAAGACAACAATACAACAACAATATACCATTAAACTGATATTAATAATTGTGGCTACTTATTTGTTTTATTATTTATACAATAACTACAATTAACTATTTCTTGTTCGCACGGTGCTCAACAACTCATGCTTGCGTTGGCAAAATAAAGCAGTTACATTTGGTTATAACTTCTATATTATTCTGAAATTAGGCATATTCACTTCCCACATCATCCTATAGACTAGAGTGAGAGATCGAGGCCATGACTACAAATTACCTTACAACGTAAATTAGCATGTCATATATGTCATAGAGTGAGCTATGCAAGCTTCCAAATACAATTGCTCTACTTACCATTTATTCCAGCTCCATGGTACACCTAGCTAGCTGCAAATGACCACGTCTTCGCATAAACTACAATATGCACTTAGGCCAAAACAACGTTATAATAGTTAAGACATGTCTGGACTAGTTTAATTAGAGACATGTGATGTACATAACATGTGATGTACATAACATGTGATGTACATAACATGTGATGTACATAACATGTGATGTACATAACATGTGATGTACATAACATGTGATGTACATAACATGTGATGTACATAACATGTGATGTACATAACATGTGATGTACATAACATGTGATGTACATAACATGTGATGTACATAACATGTGATGTACATAACATGTGATGTACATAACATGTGATGTACATAACATGTGATGTACATAACATGTGATGTACATAACATGTGATGTACATAACATGTGATGTACATAACATGTGATGTACATAACATGTGATGTACATAACATGTGATGTACATAACATGTGATGTACATAACATGTGATGTACATAACATGTGATGTACATAACATGTGATGTACATAACATGTGATGTACATAACATGTGATGTACATAACATGTGATGTACATCACATGTGATGTACATCACATGTGATGTACATCACATGTGATGTACATCACATGTGATGTACATCACATGTGATGTACATCACATGTGATGTACATCACATGTGATGTACATCACATGTGATGTACATCACATGTGATGTACATCACATGTGATGTACATCACATGTGATGTACATCACATGTGATGTACATCACATGTGATGTACATCACATGTGATGTACATCACATGTGATGTACATCACATGTGATGTACATCACATGTGATGTACATCACATGTGATGTACATCACATGTGATGTACATCACATGTGATGTACATCACATGTGATGTACATCACATGTGATGTACATCACATGTGATGTACATCACATGTGATGTACATCACATGTGATGTACATCACATGTGATGTACATCACATGTGATGTACATCACATGTGATGTACATCACATGTGATGTACATCACATGTGATGTACATCACATGTGATGTACATCACATGTGATGTACATCACATGTGATGTACATCACATGTGATGTACATCACATGTGATGTACATCACATGTGATGTACATAACATGTGATGTACATAACATGTGATGTACATAACATGTGATGTACATAACATGTGATGTACATAACATGTGATGTACATAACATGTGATGTACATAACATGTGATGTACATAACATGTGATGTACATAACATGTGATGTACATAACATGTGATGTACATAACATGTGATGTACATAACATGTGATGTACATAACATGTGATGTACATAACATGTGATGTACATAACATGTGATGTACATAACATGTGATGTACATAACATGTGATGTACATAACATGTGATGTACATAACATGTGATGTACATAACATGTGATGTACATAACATGTGATGTACATAACATGTGATGTACATAACATGTGATGTACATAACATGTGATGTACATAACATGTGATGTACATAACATGTGATGTACATAACATGTGATGTACATAACATGTGATGTACATAACATGTGATGTACATAACATGTAATGTACATAACATGTAATGTACATAACATGTAATGTACATAACATGTACGTGCGTATACACACACACACATTTATTTATTTTTTTATTTTTTTTTTTTTTTCATGTTGATATACAATGCAAGTTGACAATTGATAATCTATGGAGTAAACAATATTATTCATAAAGTTATCTAATTGTAATAATTAAATCAGTAATATAGTATAACAATTACTATACAGAGCATTACCAACATGTAGAAAGAGCGAAGCAAGCTTTTATGTTCTCCCTATAAGACAAATTACACAAAACTTTATACCCACATAGAGGCACAAATTACACAAGATTTTCTACCCACATAGAGGCAGTGATATTACGAGACCAAATATTATGAGACCAGATTATACATGTATGTAGGATGATACATCAATAATTATTAGTGACAAGTGTTTACGGACAAGGGACAACAATACAGAAATGTACTTGAATGGTATATGATAGGAATTCTTTTTTTTTATTAAAATAAACAAGTTGTTACTCTGAACCAATTTAAAAAAAAAAAAAAAAAAAAAAAGACTAGTATTGACTTAGAACATTATCTTTAAACTCCTTTGCAAACACTTTCAAACTGGTGGTGTTTTTAAGTTTTCTGTCTAATTTATTCCAAAGGAGAACACCCCGAGTTTTTAAGCTTTGTTTTGCAAGCGATGTTCTGCGGTAGTGTATATAAAGATCACCTTTCGATGCACCACGAGTACTGTATGAGTGAACAGATGAAGACATTGTGAATATGTTGTTGAAGTTTGGAGGCAGCATTCGATGGTTGTACTTAAACATACATTTACCCAAGTTAAGATTGTATAAATCTTTAAACTTAAGTACTCTCAGTTTTGAAAACAAAGGAGAGGTATGTGCCAAATAATCGTCCTTTGTAATTATTCTAACTGCTCTCTTCTGTAAAAGAAAGAGTTTCTGACACTGAGTGCTTGAGCTGCCCCATAATAGGATTCCGTAGTTAAGATATGATAGAATAAGGGAATTATAAATTAATAAAAGAATATCGGAGGGCAAAAAGAACTTCAACCTATTCATAACGCCAATATTTTTGGATATTTTGTTGGACAAAGTTTTTATCTGCTTGTTCCACATTAGGTTTTCATCAATATATAGTCCAAGAAATTTGGTATTTTTAACTTGATTAATGGTTTCACCATTTATAATGACAGATTTTCTGCACACATATTTATTTTGTCTACAACTAAATATAATATAATTTGTTTTTGATAAGTTGACTGAAAGTTTATTACATAAAAGCCATTTATTTACTTTAACAAGTTCTTGGTTTATCGTCTCTACAGCAACATTAGCGTCATGGTGGTTATGAAGTAAATTGGTGTCGTCAGCAAAAAGGCAGAATGAAATTATATTACTTGACTTGCAGATGTCGTTCATGTAAATGATAAACAACAGTGGCCCTAGAACAGATCCCTGAGGAACTCCGCATGTTATTACATCTTGCATTGAACTCGTATTGTTGTATGTTACAAATTGCATTCTATGTAATGTACATAACATGTAATGTACATAACATGTAATGTACATAACATGTAATGTACATAACATGTAATGTACATAACATGTAATGTACATAACATGTAATGTACATAACATGTAATGTACATAACATGTAATGTACATAACATGTAATGTACATAACATGTAATGTACATAACATGTAATGTACATAACATGTAATGTACATAACATGTAATGTACATAACATGTAATGTACATAACATGTAATGTACATAACATGTAATGTACATAACATGTAATGTACATAACATGTAATGTACATAACATGTAATGTACATAACATGTAATGTACATAACATGTAATGTACATAACATGTAATGTACATAACATGTAATGTACATAACATGTAATGTACATAACATGTAATGTACATAACATGTAATGTACATAACATGTAATGTACATAACATGTAATGTACATAACATGTAATGTACATAACATGTAATGTACATAACATGTAATGTACATAACATGTAATGTACATAACATGTAATGTACATAACATGTAATGTACATAACATGTAATGTACATAACATGTAATGTACATAACATGTAATGTACATAACATGTAATGTACATAACATGTAATGTACATAACATGTAATGTACATAACATGTAATGTACATAACATGTAATGTACATAACATGTAATGTACATAACATGTAATGTACATAACATGTAATGTACATAACATGTAATGTACATAACATGTAATGTACATAACATGTAATGTACATAACATGTAATGTACATAACATGTAATGTACATAACATGTAATGTACATAACATGTAATGTACATAACATGTAATGTACATAACATGTAATGTACATAACATGTAATGTACATAACATGTAATGTACATAACATGTAATGTACATAACATGTAATGTACATAACATGTAATGTACATAACATGTAATGTACATAACATGTAATGTACATAACATGTAATGTACATAACATGTAATGTACATAACATGTAATGTACATAACATGTAATGTACATAACATGTAATGTACATAACATGTAATGTACATAACATGTAATGTACATAACATGTAATGTACATAACATGTAATGTACATAACATGTAATGTACATAACATGTAATGTACATAACATGTAATGTACATAACATGTAATGTACATAACATGTAATGTACATAACATGTAATGTACATAACATGTAATGTACATAACATGTAATGTACATAACATGTAATGTACATAACATGTAATGTACATAACATGTAATGTACATAACATGTAATGTACATAACATGTAATGTACATAACATGTAATGTACATAACATGTAATGTACATAACATGTAATGTACATAACATGTAATGTACATAACATGTAATGTACATAACATGTAATGTACATAACATGTAATGTACATAACATGTAATGTACATAACATGTAATGTACATAACATGTAATGTACATAACATGTAATGTACATAACATGTAATGTACATAACATGTAATGTACATAACATGTAATGTACATAACATGTAATGTACATAACATGTAATGTACATAACATGTAATGTACATAACATGTAATGTACATAACATGTAATGTACATAACATGTAATGTACATAACATGTAATGTACATAACATGTAATGTACATAACATGTAATGTACATAACATGTAATGTACATAACATGTAATGTACATAACATGTAATGTACATAACATGTAATGTACATAACATGTAATGTACATAACATGTAATGTACATAACATGTAATGTACATAACATGTAATGTACATAACATGTAATGTACATAACATGTAATGTACATAACATGTAATGTACATAACATGTAATGTACATAACATGTAATGTACATAACATGTAATGTACATAACATGTAATGTACATAACATGTAATGTACATAACATGTAATGTACATAACATGTAATGTACATAACATGTAATGTACATAACATGTAATGTACATAACATGTAATGTACATAACATGTAATGTACATAACATGTAATGTACATAACATGTAATGTACATAACATGTAATGTACATAACATGTAATGTACATAACATGTAATGTACATAACATGTAATGTACATAACATGTAATGTACATAACATGTAATGTACATAACATGTAATGTACATAACATGTAATGTACATAACATGTAATGTACATAACATGTAATGTACATAACATGTAATGTACATAACATGTAATGTACATAACATGTAATGTACATAACATGTAATGTACATAACATGTAATGTACATAACATGTAATGTACATAACATGTAATGTACATAACATGTAATGTACATAACATGTAATGTACATAACATGTAATGTACATAACATGTAATGTACATAACATGTAATGTACATAACATGTAATGTACATAACATGTAATGTACATAACATGTAATGTACATAACATGTAATGTACATAACATGTAATGTACATAACATGTAATGTACATAACATGTAATGTACATAACATGTAATGTACATAACATGTAATGTACATAACATGTAATGTACATAACATGTAATGTACATAACATGTAATGTACATAACATGTAATGTACATAACATGTAATGTACATAACATGTAATGTACATAACATGTAATGTACATAACATGTAATGTACATAACATGTAATGTACATAACATGTAATGTACATAACATGTAATGTACATAACATGTAATGTACATAACATGTAATGTACATAACATGTAATGTACATAACATGTAATGTACATAACATGTAATGTACATAACATGTAATGTACATAACATGTAATGTACATAACATGTAATGTACATAACATGTAATGTACATAACATGTAATGTACATAACATGTAATGTACATAACATGTAATGTACATAACATGTAATGTACATAACATGTAATGTACATAACATGTAATGTACATAACATGTAATGTACATAACATGTAATGTACATAACATGTAATGTACATAACATGTAATGTACATAACATGTAATGTACATAACATGTAATGTACATAACATGTAATGTACATAACATGTAATGTACATAACATGTAATGTACATAACATGTAATGTACATAACATGTAATGTACATAACATGTAATGTACATAACATGTAATGTACATAACATGTAATGTACATAACATGTAATGTACATAACATGTAATGTACATAACATGTAATGTACATAACATGTAATGTACATAACATGTAATGTACATAACATGTAATGTACATAACATGTAATGTACATAACATGTAATGTACATAACATGTAATGTACATAACATGTAATGTACATAACATGTAATGTACATAACATGTAATGTACATAACATGTAATGTACATAACATGTAATGTACATAACATGTAATGTACATAACATGTAATGTACATAACATGTAATGTACATAACATGTAATGTACATAACATGTAATGTACATAACATGTAATGTACATAACATGTAATGTACATAACATGTAATGTACATAACATGTAATGTACATAACATGTAATGTACATAACATGTAATGTACATAACATGTAATGTACATAACATGTAATGTACATAACATGTAATGTACATAACATGTAATGTACATAACATGTAATGTACATAACATGTAATGTACATAACATGTAATGTACATAACATGTAATGTACATAACATGTAATGTACATAACATGTAATGTACATAACATGTAATGTACATAACATGTAATGTACATAACATGTAATGTACATAACATGTAATGTACATAACATGTAATGTACATAACATGTAATGTACATAACATGTAATGTACATAACATGTAATGTACATAACATGTAATGTACATAACATGTAATGTACATAACATGTAATGTACATAACATGTAATGTACATAACATGTAATGTACATAACATGTAATGTACATAACATGTAATGTACATAACATGTAATGTACATAACATGTAATGTACATAACATGTAATGTACATAACATGTAATGTACATAACATGTAATGTACATAACATGTAATGTACATAACATGTAATGTACATAACATGTAATGTACATAACATGTAATGTACATAACATGTAATGTACATAACATGTAATGTACATAACATGTAATGTACATAACATGTAATGTACATAACATGTAATGTACATAACATGTAATGTACATAACATGTAATGTACATAACATGTAATGTACATAACATGTAATGTACATAACATGTAATGTACATAACATGTAATGTACATAACATGTAATGTACATAACATGTAATGTACATAACATGTAATGTACATAACATGTAATGTACATAACATGTAATGTACATAACATGTAATGTACATAACATGTAATGTACATAACATGTAATGTACATAACATGTAATGTACATAACATGTAATGTACATAACATGTAATGTACATAACATGTAATGTACATAACATGTAATGTACATAACATGTAATGTACATAACATGTAATGTACATAACATGTAATGTACATAACATGTAATGTACATAACATGTAATGTACATAACATGTAATGTACATAACATGTAATGTACATAACATGTAATGTACATAACATGTAATGTACATAACATGTAATGTACATAACATGTAATGTACATAACATGTAATGTACATAACATGTAATGTACATAACATGTAATGTACATAACATGTAATGTACATAACATGTAATGTACATAACATGTAATGTACATAACATGTAATGTACATAACATGTAATGTACATAACATGTAATGTACATAACATGTAATGTACATAACATGTAATGTACATAACATGTAATGTACATAACATGTAATGTACATAACATGTAATGTACATAACATGTAATGTACATAACATGTAATGTACATAACATGTAATGTACATAACATGTAATGTACATAACATGTAATGTACATAACATGTAATGTACATAACATGTAATGTACATAACATGTAATGTACATAACATGTAATGTACATAACATGTAATGTACATAACATGTAATGTACATAACATGTAATGTACATAACATGTAATGTACATAACATGTAATGTACATAACATGTAATGTACATAACATGTAATGTACATAACATGTAATGTACATAACATGTAATGTACATAACATGTAATGTACATAACATGTAATGTACATAACATGTAATGTACATAACATGTAATGTACATAACATGTAATGTACATAACATGTAATGTACATAACATGTAATGTACATAACATGTAATGTACATAACATGTAATGTACATAACATGTAATGTACATAACATGTAATGTACATAACATGTAATGTACATAACATGTAATGTACATAACATGTAATGTACATAACATGTAATGTACATAACATGTAATGTACATAACATGTAATGTACATAACATGTAATGTACATAACATGTAATGTACATAACATGTAATGTACATAACATGTAATGTACATAACATGTAATGTACATAACATGTAATGTACATAACATGTAATGTACATAACATGTAATGTACATAACATGTAATGTACATAACATGTAATGTACATAACATGTAATGTACATAACATGTAATGTACATAACATGTAATGTACATAACATGTAATGTACATAACATGTAATGTACATAACATGTAATGTACATAACATGTAATGTACATAACATGTAATGTACATAACATGTAATGTACATAACATGTAATGTACATAACATGTAATGTACATAACATGTAATGTACATAACATGTAATGTACATAACATGTAATGTACATAACATGTAATGTACATAACATGTAATGTACATAACATGTAATGTACATAACATGTAATGTACATAACATGTAATGTACATAACATGTAATGTACATAACATGTAATGTACATAACATGTAATGTACATAACATGTAATGTACATAACATGTAATGTACATAACATGTAATGTACATAACATGTAATGTACATAACATGTAATGTACATAACATGTAATGTACATAACATGTAATGTACATAACATGTAATGTACATAACATGTAATGTACATGTATACAAAAATTACGTCGTTGTCACACGCGCAACCAAAGGAGGGCGCTATGCCATTCAGGGGAATACTGTTTGCGTTTTTTTTGACGGGGTAAAAAATGTGCATACTGCCTCACGTCAGGTCTTATGCGTCAACCGAGGACTCCTCCCAAACGCTTTGATATTTAACCAACAGTCAAAAACGGCCACGAAAGTGCCATTTTTCACAATATTTCATACCGAGGACGCGCTCGGTTTGCAAGGTGTCCTCAGTATGTGAGTGTGTACTTACATAAAAGCCCTCCATTTGCGGTATTGACATGTACACGCACACATATAGAAAGTAATGTTAGACACCCGAAACAGCTCTGTGTTTGTCCACAAACACATGTCTAGTCTTTTTTTTCTTTTTTGTCACTTTTCCCCATAGGATTTGTACACGTTTTTTCAGCCAATACACTTTGACACTTTAGTAAATCCGATCGACTTGAAACTTGGCACACAGTTGAACCGTCACCCAAGGATGGTCCTAGAACAAATTCGTCGCAATTACGTAATTCCTGGTCACGTGACGTCACGTTAAAGGTGCAATTTTCCCCCATAGGTTTTGTACACGTTTTTCTTCAGACTATTGAATTTGACAGTTTGGTAAATTCGATTGACTTGAAACTTAGCACACACCTCGACCACTATCCCCAGGAGGGTCAAGAGAAAACTTGTGATGATGACGTTATCGTGGGTCATGTGACGTCACATTAAAGGTGCAGTTTTTAAGACCCTCTATCTCTGGAAGTACACGTCAGATTGGGGTCAAAGTTGGTATGCAAGTATTCCAGGGTGTGCTATAGACCAAATTAAAATGACATCATGATGACGTCACCGTGGGTCATGTGACGTCACATTAAAGGTTCAGTTTTTAAGACCCTCTATCTCTAGAAGTACATGTCCGATTGTGGTCAAACTTGGTTTACAGGTATTCCGGGATATGCTATAGATATAAATGGAGGTGATGGCATGATGACGTCATAGGGTGTAATGTGACGTCACCTTAAACGTGTAGTTGTTAAGACCCTCTATCTCTAGAAGTACAGGTCCGATTGGAGTCAAACTTGGTATGCAAGTATTCCAGGATGTGTTACAGACGAAAATTAAGATGACATCATGATGACATCATCGGGTTTCATGTGACGTCACATTAAAGGTTCAATTTTCCCCATACGATTTGTACACATTTTTTCAACTAATATATATTTGGCACTTGTGTAAATCCAATCGACTTCAGACTTGGCACACACATAGACCACCACACACACATATATTGAAAGTAACGTTAGACAATCGAAACAGCTCTGTGTTTGTCCACAAACACATGTCTATTTTTTTTCCTTTTGTTTCAGACTATTCTCCATAGGATTTGTACACGGTTTTTTTTCAGCCAGTACACTTTGACACTTTGGTAGATTCGATCGACTTGAGACTTTGCATACTCTAAGACCACCACCCACAGATAGTCCTGAAGAAATTCGTAACGATTACGTCATTCATGGTCACGTGACGTCACGTTAAAGGTGCAATTTTTTCCCATAGGTTTTGTACACGTTTTTCTTCAGACTATTGACTTTGACACTTTGGTAAATCCGATTGACTTTAGACTTAATATAAACCTCAACCACCATCCTCAAGAGGGCCAAGAGGAAAATCGTCATGATTACGTCATCGGGGGTCATGTGACGTCACGTTAAAGGTGCAGTTTTCAGGACCCTCTATCTCTGGAAGTACAGGTCCGATTGGGGTCAAACTTGGTATTCATGTATTCCAGGATGAGTTATAGACAAAAATTAGATGACATTATGATGACGTCATCGGGTGTCATGTGATGTCACATTAAAGGTGCAGTTTATAGGACCCTCTATCTCTGAAAGTACATGTCCGATTGGGGTCAAACTTCTTATACAGGTATTCCGGGATGTGTTATAGACGAAAATTAGGATGACGTCATGATGACATAATCGTGGGTCATGTGACGTCACATTAAAGGTGTAGTTTTTAAGACTCTATATCTCTGGAAGTACAAGTCCAATGAGGGTCAAACTTGGTATTCAGGTATTCCGGGATGTGTTATAGACGACAATTAAGTTGACGTCATGATGACGTCATCAGGTGTCATGTGATGTCACATTAAAGGTGTAGTTTTCCCCATAGGATTTGTACACGTTTTTTGCAACCAAGATATATTTGGCACTTTGGTAAATCCGATCGACTTCAGATTTGGTACACACATAGACCACCACTCACATATTCAAAGTCATTTTAGACATGCGAAACAGCTCTGTGTTTGTCCACAAACACATTTCTAGTTCTTTTCTTTTCTTTTTTTAAATTTTTTTTTCCACTTTCAGACTTTTTCTCATAGGATTTGTACACGTTTCGTTCAGCCAATACGTCATTCATGGTCACGTGACGTCAAGTTAAAGGTGCAATTTTTCCCCATAGGTTTTGTACACGTTTTCATCCAGACTATTGACTTTGACACTTTAGTAAATCCGTTTAGTATGTTTTATCCTCTCCATTTGTGGAGGTTTTGTCGGAAAGTAAATATATAAAACAAATCCCCTAAATGCCTTGTGTATGCGTCCTTAATGTAAATCAATCATGCTACAAAAATGTCTCCCCAAGGTACCATTATACAATTGTTGATGTGATGTGATGTGGGTATGACGTTTTGAACACCCTCGGGGACGCCCATAAGATGGTTTTCATTTGGTATTTTGCCCGCGGTCTAAATTAATAGTCGCACGCATTTCCTCGTTTGTCTCAAACAAAAGTGCTATACACGTACAGGTCATTGTACGCGCAGGGGGAACGAGACTAAACTATTATAATGGTCGTCACAAACGTTTGATCACACCCCTGAACAATATAAAATAAACACGCCAAAATCACATAATTAAACGTTTACAAAAACGCTGTTTCTCGAGTTAAAATCAATCATACACATTGACGAATAATAAACTTGTATTTGCAGCATACACGTGGATTTTGTCCTGCGTAAACAATCCTACCAGCTACAACCCAATCCCAGAGAGTCCCTGCAAGACCTTGCACGAGTCCTTTCACAAGTCCAGTCACAAGTCCAGTCACAAGTCCAGTCACAAGTCCAGTCACAAGTCCAGTCACAAGTCCAGTCACAAGTCCAGTCATAAAGCCAGTCATAAGTTACGGGTTGAACAACGACAAAGGAATGTTTTTGTCAAAGCTCATTTGAAAAGCTTGTGATTTGAATTGGAACTGGAGGACTTGTGATGGACTTGTGATGGACTTACAGGGACTTGTGATGGACTTGACTACATTCCTGCCCAATCATACCAGCTACGGCCAAACAGGACAAACAATACCGGTGGGCAATCATAAATAATCTCATGAACAGACCTACCATTGTCCAGGATTTTTCTAGACATTCTACTCATCAACACTATAAACGCAGATTATCTGGAATTATATAAGTGGCGGGTAAACAATACTTTTGTATGCAATCGTTGTTTTTCACGATAATAAACATTCGTGTATAGGCCTATGCTTTTATAATGTAAATGGTCATAATTGCTATACTGTCCTCGGTTATTTGCAGCAGATAGTATACAATGTAGTATACACAATCGGTGATCCGTGGAGCATTCCATTTTCCCTAGGCTTCGCCTTTGGAGGCTAGTTTTACTACACCAAGCATCTAATATTTGTTTTATAACTCTTTACCGACACATTCTGCTTAGTTTACAATTTGTTTATTTATTTAAATCTAAATACAATTAAAATGAACTTCGATTTCAATACACAATTGGTGAAAAATGAAAACATACCGAGTTAACGTTCTTGTAAAACTTTCTCGAAAACAGTTTTGTTGGCGTTGGACCCTTATTCAACTTAGTCAAATTTCCTTGACTACAACCAAGTTAGGTCGGGGACCGTGATAGGCATGCGTCCATTGTTAGCGGACGGTTCTCAGACTTGATACAATTTCTGGCGGAAAAATCTGGAACTCTCTCAATTTTGTTGAAAACTCAATAACAAAACACAAGGGCACTCAATAAAAAAGCGCAGACCGCAAACGCCCAACGAATGCACTTAACATAAACCACCTGGGTGAAGGTAATATGAAGGTTGACTTCGTGTAAGCAATTAAGTAATACCATAAGTATTCATAATAATAACAAGGTCTCATCAATTACAGAGTTAAAAAGATGAAATGCCGACAAGCACATTTTAAAATATTGCGAGATGGCAATTTTAATGAAGGACATCGCCGTGAAATCCCCGGTAAAAGGAAACCAACTCTATGCCTTACCGTTCCCGGGGAAAAGACGAGGAAAAAAGACCACGTTTTTTTGTTTGACGCGGCGGACAATTCGGGTTATCCGTAGTCGCATTTCCGGCCGTCATGAAATAATGATGGGCTGTAACCATAGAGCTATATTAATTTAATATAGCTATATGGCTGTAATGTATCTGGTTCCGCAAATAGTGCATTGAATACACGACCGATATCACACTGGGAATTGAGGTTCCATCTCACTGTAACATCTAAATACAGGATAGAATACGGGCGTGACGCGCACACAAGAGGACACACGCTCGCAATATTACGCGTAAAATAGAATTTAAACTGTGTGTGTTCCAAGAAGCTAGAGCGCTAACTTCTCATTTTTACGCGCATAAATACTTTAAATTCATCCTGTACGCAGAATTTATGTGCGTGTATAATATAATAACAATGGATGCAAGTAGAACAGGGCTGGATTGAAGGGTGAACAAACTCTGTATCAAACATGCTTTTATACGGGTGGACGGGTGGGGTACAAGGATAGTAACAAAAAAATCAGCGGAATTGGTCCTTTGTTGTTGTTGTTATACACACAAGTATCAAAACATGCCTCACGAGTGAGCCCATTGGTGTCTCCGAGGATTAAGTCTTTTATTTTGTTCTTAATTTTTTTTTTTTTTAAACCCGGTATACGTTTGATTAAACTCTCGCCGCTTCTTGCCCATTTTAATGTCTAATCTAGAAGACAAAACCTTAAGAAGTTCATTTAAGTCCCATTGATGTGTCATTATATTTTCGTCAGTCCTGGCCAAATTTGATAAGGTTGTTTTTGTTTCGTTTTAATTTGAGAGTAATTTGTACGTGGAATTGTACGTTGTTCATGTATGTTTGTGGTTTGTACCTGGTGTTGAAGGCCGAATAAATAATAATAATAATAATAATAAGTGCATTACGTTAAAAGCTAGCAGACAAGTTAATACTTAGATGGTTACGCTTGCGCGCGTCCAATTATTATCTACAAGGTGAGAGCAGGGGCCAATTTCATAAAACAAAAAATTGCTTAGCAGAAAAATAGTTTTTCTCAGTAAAAACAGGTTACCAGCCAAAACTCGAT
This sequence comes from Crossaster papposus, assembly GCA_037893245.1. Lineage (NCBI taxonomy): Eukaryota > Metazoa > Echinodermata > Asteroidea > Velatida > Solasteridae > Crossaster > Crossaster papposus. Next base: position 60,535 of record JBAIAA010000399.1, read on the forward strand.
ATGCTTTTTATGCTAAGCAAAAACCAGCTGAATACCAGTTACAAACAATAAACATCAAGTGAAAATTAGATTTGTAACCCTGTTTTCCTCAACGAGAGAATGTTCATGCTAAGCAAATTTATGTGCTTACATGTTTTCTGAAATTGGCCCTAGGCAGCTCATTTGTGCGAGTTGCAGTGCTTCGGGATGGAGTCGAAAGCGCTGATCGCGCTCTGGGCTGTTGCAGTAACCGCGGTATTTCTGGGTGAGTACAAACTCTTCGAGATGTACAGGTTGTCAACAAAGACAACAAAATGTTACGGAATACCACACGTATAATGTATAACTAACATCGATAATGTAGATATGGTTACACAGATACTAGTTTCCACTTTAAAATGAAACATCAAACGTCAAAAGCTGAAAATGTTTGACAGAGTTATTAAATATTAATAATTTGTCAAGACTGCTCCAATTGACCATAGAACCAAGTTTCTCGATTTTGTTTGGATACTGTGCAAGTGTAGATTTGAAATCAAGTTGTTGGACACTTTTGTCTTTGTCCGTGCTGACGCCAGCGGGTATAGTGGCTCAGCGCTGGTTCATTTCGGTGGCGCCTGCACATACAAAGACGATAATGTCTAACGACTTGATTTCAAGTCCACACTTGCACAGTATCCAAAAAATATCGAACAAAATTGGTCCCATGGTCGATTTGATCTCTCTTGGAAAATTGGTCACAACTCTTTCAAATATTGTCAGATTTAAACGTTTGATGTCTCATTTCAAAGTGGAAACCAGTATCTTTGAAACCATGTATTATTTTCGATATTAATACTAATTCTGATTTACGAGATAGGCGAAAACCCGCCAAATAAAAAAAACTTTTAGGTGAAAAATAAGAAGGGGAAATTCCTATCCGGCTCCACATTATAGTGGCAACCAAGTTCTAACTCCGTAGATCAGCGCAATTGGCATAATATCTAACACTCAGATGGCATGTCGGAGCTCTGATTTAAATGTGCTTAATGAGTCCAATGTTCGCAATTGTTCGGGCAGATTATTCCAAATATTTGCACCACTCACAGCGAAACTTGTGGCGTAGCATTCTTTTTTGGCGAAAGGAACTTTCAGTGCCGTGTGGGTTGATTGCCTTGTTTTGCGAATTACTGTAAGTGGTTTGAAAATATTTGTCATGTACAAAGGAGTCATTTTGTTGATACTTTTGAAGACAAGAATAGCCTTTTTTGACTTGACTCTTTTTGAAAAAGGGGCCCAATTAAGACGAGCAAACATATCCTCTGAAGGGGTGAGGAAGGTACATTTAAGGATTATCCGCGCGGCTCTTTTGAGACATTTGTTTAACATATTATCGTGAGATATGTACCTTCCTCCCCACACAGTACAACAATACTCTAATGTTGGCATAACTAGACTTACAAATAGTGTGTGCAAGCTGTTCTGAGGAATACAATCACGGATTCTTCTTAGTATACCTAATTTAGACACCACATTTTTTCTTACGTATTCGACATGTGGGCCCCAACTTAATCCTTCATCAATAATTACACCCAAACATTTATAAGACTTCACATTTTCAATACGACTACCAGCAATGCATACATTTAAATTAACATTACATATTTTCTGCCTAGTACCAATAAGCATGCATTTGGTTTTGGTGGCATTTAAAGCTAGCTTGTTTCTTCCGCACCAGTTGTGAAAACTAGTAAGAGCTGTATTTAAGCTACTTTCTATTATATTAATGTTGGAGGAGCTACACGTTAATGTGGAGTCATCTGCATACATAAATAAGTTGCAGTTTGGGGCAATACAAAATGGAAGGTCACTAGTATAAACAATGAATAAAAGTGGACCTAGTATCGACCCCTGTGGAACACCAGTGTTTACGGACAGGACCTTTGATATGGTGCCGCCAATATTCACAGACTGACTACGTTCACTTAGGTACGACTTAAACCAATTTATTACAGAAGATGACATGTTCATCCTTTCTAGTTTCTTTAGTAAGATTTCATGATCAACACAATCAAATGCTTTACTGAGGTCTATAAACACACTGCCTGTAACTTGTCCATTCTCCATGGCCGCAAAACACTTGTTTGTTAAGTCATGTAGGGTGCTTTCAGTTGAGTGCAGGGGTCTAAATCCCGACTGGCAACTAGGGATCAGATTGTTTTCATCAAGATATCTATATACCGATGAGTGCACCCATCTTTCTAAAATCTTAGAGATAATTGGCAGTATAGAAATAGGACGATAGTTACCTGTACTACATTTATCTCCTCCCTTGTGAATTGGTGTTACTAAAGCATGTTTCCAATCTTTAGGGTATCGCTCACATCTTATAGACAGGTTAACAATATGAGTTAAAGATTTAATGATATAAGGTGAAGCAATTTTAATCATTTTAACACTAATTCCATCCGGACCTGTTGCTTTCCCAACCGACATGGATGATATTTGCTTTCGAACAAACTCTTCTGTAATGTTAGGTACTACGCAATCTTCATCAACAGAATCAAATATATAGGCGTCAGTATTGTCATCTATTTCAAGTTCACGCAAAGGGTAATTTCCAGCAGTACGCTTGCCGATTGTTGAAAAGTGTTCATTTAATGTATCAGCAATGTCGGCGATATTGTCAATATTTTCCCCATTTGGGGAAGTAATCGAATTTGGTACAGTTTTTTGTTTCTTAGGGAGTACCTCCTTCAGAGTTTTCCACAGCATAGAAGAGTTGCTTTTATTTTCTTCTATGGCGGATGTGTAGTAATTACTCTTTTTACTGCGGATTTTATTAGTAACATTGTTCCGCAGGTTTTTGTATGAATCCCAATGAATTTGTAAGCCTGTGTGCTTTGCAATTTTTTGTACACGATCGCGCTGCCGCATAAGTTTAAGAATTTCGCTATCGAGCCACGGTACTGAGGCACCCCGAATGCGTTTGGTTTTGACTGGCGCATGGAGGTTAATAATACTCATAAATATGGAGTACCATATAGACCATGCATTATCCACATCATAACAACCAAAAACATCTTGCCATGGTGCATTACGGAGATCGTCCGTAAATGCATCACTGTCTATATTTTTTAGACATCGAAAATGTATTGAACGACCTTTCATTTTTGGCGTTTTCCAACTGTGTAGCCCATAAACAAGATAATGATCACTGATTAGGACTGGTAAAACACCACAGTCCTTTATGAGCTCTGGGTGGGAACTAAAAATGAGATCGATGGTAGTTTTAGTAGATTCAGTGACACGTGTTGGGTCATGTATGAGTTGCGCCATTTGGAACAAACTAAAGCAAGAAACTAGAACTACGTCTGTTCAAGGAACAGAACATAGGGCTTTTTCGATTTCGCATTTTTTTAGAGTATTTTTTTTCAAAAAAAACGAATTTAAGTTAATTTAAACAGATTAAAATAAATTCAAACTGATTAAAACGATGACGTCACACGTTTCTGAACTTTTTGTGCAACTATCTATCACCTAACAACACACAATGAGGTGTTATGTTAACACGATCCTTCGCTGAGATATGCCTTCAACGTCTAAAAACGTAATAATTCAAATATAATCGTAATATGACGTAACATTTGTCAACATGACGCTAGAGGGCGCTTTAACATTTTATGAAGTCACTGTTAACATTTGTGTTACTTACAATCTAGCCAGCTCCTAACATCGTTGAAAGTAAGTTCACATCGTTTTTTACTTTTAAATTTTAAGAAACTTCCGGTTTTGACCGGAAGGAAGTGTCAGGTCTTTTTGCATGTAATACAAATTATGAAGACCACGGATTAATCTATCAATCTCCCTAAAAATCTAAATCAGATCTTTTACAGTTGATTTTATATTGATTTTCAAAGATTAAATTTATAAATATTTGGTTGCTTGTAATCTGACACTTGATGACGTCATCGTGACGTAATTAACAGAAAGCTCGAGAGCTGTCTTAACTTTGCTATTGAAAGCAAAAATCTGGATTATATCTATCGCGGTTGATTTTTAAGCGACGTTTTAAGGTTTTAAGGTCTTTTCATTGTAACTTCCGGTTTGGTGACGTCATCAATAAATCTCTTTCTCAATATGTTGTTAGCACGAAGCTGATTATATACACCGGTTATAAAGTGATTTCAGCAAACTTCGCCACACACATCAACAGATTATTCATTTTAACCATTTTTCAACCTGCCGCTAGAGGGCGCTATAACGTGTTATGACGTCGCCGGTAATTATTTTGAAAAGTTTATTATAGCCAGACACTGACATCGTTGAAAGTAAGTTCATATCATTTTTCACTTTCAAATTATGAGGCACTTCCGGTTTGGACCGGAAGGAAGGGTCACGTGATTTTACGCACACGAGATAAAGTGAAGATCCTGGATTATTCTATTAATTGCCACAAAATTCAAGTTTCTGTCTTTTGCGGTTGATGTTTTATTGATTTTCAAAGATTAAATCAATTGCACCTTTAAGATAAGGTCACGTGGCCCTGATGACGTCTTCTTCGTGGTGTCTGTCGGCGAGACTGGAGTTCACTATTGGGTCTTCACCTGGGTCAAGTTTATGGGAATACGACTTTCTTTTTCCGTTAAAAGTGCTTTGAATTGTGCAAGCAACATTTACAAAGTCTACGGGGTTGGATTCTGCGTAACCGAAAGCGTGTTTACCTACCTGTCGTACGCGGCGCCCTTCCCCATGGGCAATTTGATGACGTCATCCTGTTTCACAGGTTGGCGGCTAGTGTCCGCTTGGGTGAGCGTACATGTGCTTGCACAAACGATGTCAGTGGTGATACATTCGCTCAATACATAATACACTATCAGTGTATACGTACATGTACTAGCATGTATATTATACGTGTGCCATGCACACGTAAGGGGTCAATGTTTTTTTCCACCTAGGCCAAAACGATTACATTTCAAGGGTTCCGCAGGGTATGTTCAAGTTTGTCTTTTGCCCCAAAACACAGGGAAGTTCGAGAACTACTTTTACATTAACCTTTAGAGCAAAAATCAAGATTGTATCTGTCAGGATTAATTGTTTAGGAATTTGCAAAAAAAAAGGAGTCTTTTCATTCTAACTTCCGGTCTGGTGACGTCATAATTTTTCCTTCCCGTCAACTTGTTCCTAGCATGAAGCTGATTAAATAAACCGGTTATAAAGTGATTTCAGCAAACTTCGCCACACACATCAACAGATTATTCATTTTAACAATTTTTCAAACTGCCGCTAGAGGGCGCTATAACATGTTATGACGTCACCAATATTTTTTTTGAAAAATACATTGTAGCCAGACACTAACATCGTTGAAAGTAAGTTCATATCATTTTTCACTTTCAAATTATGAGGCACTTCCGGTTTAGACCGGAAGGAAGGGTCACGTGATTTCACGCACACGAGATAAAATTAAGATCCTGGATTATTCTATCTATTGCCACAAAAATTAAGTTTCGGTCTTTTGCGGTTGATTTGTTATTGATTTTCAAAGATTAAATCAATTACACCTTTTAGATGACGTCACGTGACCCCTGATGACGTCACCATTACGTTTTTCGGCGAGACACGAGTTCACTATAGGGTCTTCACCTGGGTTAAGTTTTATGGAAATACGACTTTGTTTTCTATTAAAAGTGACTGGCAGAAAAAACGTGTACAAAGTCTATGGGGTTTAGGTTACTAAAAGAAAAAAAGAAGAAGAAGAAGAAGAAGAAACTAGAACTACGTCTGTTCGAGGAACAGAACATAGGGCTTTTTCGCATGTACATTTTGTTTAGATTTAGTTTTCAAGAAATTAAACTATTATACCTTAAAAAACATTCAAAACGAATTTAACTGAATTGAAACAGATTAAAATGAATTTAAACAGATTAAATCAAATTTAAATGATTTTGAACGAATTTAAACTATTAACAACATTTTTAAAGAATTGAAAATAAAATAAAACGAATATAAACGCATGTAAACAAAATCAAAGTTCATGACGTCACATGCCCCCTGATGACGTCACCACGACAATACGTGTCAATTCACATATTGTCACTATGATATTGGTCTGTGCCAAGTCTGCAGTCAATCTGATCAAAGGAAGTGTGAATTTTTTAAGTGGAATAAAATTAGAAAGAAAGAAAAATTCATTAAAAATGAATTGATGACGTCAGTAATACGTCACTTCGGTTTTGCGTACCAATGATCGTATCTAACTTCTCAAGTTTCATGACGATCGGACCTATTCTTTTGTTTATTTTTTAAAGTTATGTTTTTGATGACGTCATTACGAAGTCACACACGTCCAAGGATCAAATAAAGGATACAAATAGGCGTACAGCTCAAAAACTTATTGGAAATAAATTTGAATTTTTTTGAAATAAATTGTTTTAATGAAAGTATATGATTGACACCCCTTGGTATATAGCTGTAGTGGTGGCGTAACTACGGAGGACGTCCTTCCTTCCCGTTGGAGATATATGTGCGCCCCTGGGTACTACCCCGACCCCCATTTGAAATGTATAATTACTACACACAAGTTCCTGTATTCAGTACGTGCTCCTCTGGAAAATTGGTGCACGGCTTTAAGATATTCAGCTCTAGGCCGCTGCTTGTTGTATTGCACTTCCGGTTTGGACCGGAAGGAAGGGCCAAGTGATTTTACGCCCGGGCGATAAAATAAAGATCCTGAATTATTCTATCAATCGCCACAAACTTCAAGTTCAGGGCATTTGCTGTTGATTTATTGATTTTCAAAAATTAAATCTATTGCACCTTTAAGATGACGTCACGTGACCCCTGATGACGTCATAATGGCGTCCTTCTGCGAGACATGAGTTCACAAATATGAAGGCGCTCGATTATGCCATAAAATCGCGTACAATTCGAACTCAGATCTTTCATAGTTGATTTTATAAAGATTTTAAAAGATTAAATATAGAAATCATTTTCAACCTGCCGCTAGAGGGCGCTATAACATGTTATGACGTCGCCGGAATTTTTTTGAAAAGTTTATTCTAGCCAGACAATAACATCGTTGAAAGTAAGTTCATATCATTTTTCACTTTCAAATTATGAGGCACTTCCGGTTTAGACCGGAAGGAAGGGTCACGTGATTTCACGCACACGAGATAAATGAAGATCCTGGATTTTTTTCTATTAATTGCCACAAAATTCAAGTTTCGGTCTTTTGCGGTTGATGTTTTATTGATTTTCAAAGATTAAATCAATTACACCTTTAAGATAAGGTCACGTGGCCCTGATGACGTCTTTCTCGTGGTGTCTGTCGGCGAGACTGGAGTTCACTATTGGGTCTTCACCTGGGTCAAGTTTATGGGAATACGACTTTGTTTTTCCGTTAAAAGTGCTTTGAATTGTGCAAGCAACGTTTACAAAGTCTACGGGGTTGGATTCTGCGTAGCCGAAAGCGTGTTTACCTACCTGTCGTACGCGGCGCCCTTCCCCATGGGCAATTTGATGACGTCATCTTGTTTCGCTTGTTGGCGGCTAGTGTCCTCTTGGGTGAGCGTACATTTGCATGCACGTACGATGTCAGTAGTGATACATTCGCTCAATTCATAGTACACTATCAGTGTATACGTACATGTACTAGCATGTATATTATACGTGTGTCATGCACACGTAAGGGGTCAATGCTTTTTGCACCTAGGCCAAAACGATTACATTTCAAGGGTGCCGCAGGGTATGTTCAAGTTCGTTTTTTGCCCCAAAATACAGGGAAGTTCGATAACTACTTTTACATTAACCTTTAGAGCAAAAATCAAGATTGTATCTGTCAGGTTTAATTTTTTTGGAATTTTCAAAGGAAAAGGAGTCTTTTCATTCTAACTTCCGGTCTGGTGACGTCATAATTTTTTCTTCACGTCACCTTGTTCCTAGCATGAAGCTGATTAAATACACCGGTTATAAAGTGATTTCAGCAAACTTCGCCACACACATCAACAGATTATTCATTTTAACAATTTTTCAAACTGCCGCTAGAGGGCGCTATAACATGTTATGACGTCACCAATATTTTTTTTGAAAAATACATTGTAGCCAGACACTAACATCGTTGAAAGTAAGTTCATATCATTTTTCACTTTCAAATTATGAGGCACTTCCGGTTTAGACCGGAAGGAAGGGTCACGTGATTTCACGCACACGAGATAAAATTAAGATCCTGGATTATTCTATCTATTGCCACTAAAATTTAGTTTCGGTCTTTTGCGGTTGATTTGTTATTGAATTTCAAAGATTAAATCAATAACACCTTTAAGATGACGTCACGTCACCCCTGATGACGTCACCATGACGTATTTCTGCGAGACAAGAGTTCACTATGGGGTCTTCACCTGGGTTAAGTTTTATGTAAATACGACTTTGTTTTCGATTAAAAGTGAAGGGCAGAAAAAACGTGTACAAAGTCTATGGGGTTTAGGTTACTAAAAGAAAAGAAAAAAAAAACTAGAGATATGTCTGTTCAAGGAACAGAGCATATGGCTTTTTCGCATTTTTGGCTTTTTCGCAAATTTTGCGAAAAAGCCTTTGTTTCTGTTCTGATTTTTTTTTTTCTTCTTCTTCTTCTTCTTCTTCTTCTTCTTCTTCTTTTTTCTTTTCTTTTAGTAACCTAAACCCCATAGACTTTGTACACGTTTTTTCTGCCCGTCACTTTTAATAGAAAACAAAGTCGTATTTACATAAAACTTAACCCAGGTGAAGACCCTATAGTGAACTCGTGTCTCGCAGAAATACGTCATGGTGACGTCATCAGGGGTCACGTGACGTCATCTTAAAGGTGTAATTGATTTAATCTTTGAAATTCAATAACAAATCAACCGCAAAAGACCGAAACTAAATTTTTGTGGCAATAGATAGAATAATCCAGGATCTTAATTTTATCTCGTGTGCGTGAAATCACGTGACCCTTCCTTCCGGTCTAAACCGGAAGTGCCTCATAATTTAAAAGTGAAAAATGATATGAACTTACTTTCAACGATGTTAGTGTCTGGCTACAATGTATTTTTCAAAAAAAATATTGGTGACGTCATAACATGTTATAGCGCCCTCTAGCGGCAGTTTGAAAAATTGTTAAAATGAATAATCTGTTGATGTGTGTGGCGAAGTTTGCTGAAATCACTTTATAACCGGTGTATTTAATCAGCTTCATGCTAGGAACAAGTTGACGGGAAGAAAAAATTATGACGTCACCAGACCGGAAGTTAGAATGAAAAGACTCCTTTTCCTTTGAAAATTCCTAAACAATTAAACCTGACAGATACAATCTTGATTTTTGCTCTAAAGGTTAATGTAAAAGTAGTTCTCGAACTTCCCTGTGTTTTGGGGCAAAAAACGAACTTGAACATACCCTGCGGCACCCTTGAAATGTAATCGTTTTGGCCTAGGCGCACAAAGCATTGACCCCTTATATGTGCCTGGCACACGTATAATAGGGGTGTACATGCTTGTATATGTACGTACGTATACACTGATAGTGTACTATGCATTGAGCGAATGTATCACTACTGACATCGTACGTGCATGCAAATGTACGCTCACCCAAGAGGACACTAGCCGCCAACAAGCGAAACAGGATGACGTCATCAAATTGCCTATGGGGAAGGGCGCCGTGTGCGACAGGTAGGTAAACAGGCTCTCGGCTACGCAGAATCCAATCCCATAGACTTTGTGAACGTTGTTTGCACAATTCCCAGCACTTTTAACGAAAAACAAAGTCGTATTTCCATAAAACTTAACCCAGATGAAGACCCTATAGTAAACTCGTGTCTCGCAGACATACGTCATGGTTACGTCGTCAGGGGTCACGTGACGTCATCTTAAAGGTGCAATTGATTTAATCTTTAAAAATAAATAACAAATCAACCACAAAAGACCGAAACTTGATTTTTGTGGCAATAGATATAATAATCCAGAATCTTCATTTTATCTCGTGTGCTTAAAATCACGTGACCCTTCCTTCCGGTCCAAACCGGAAGTGCCTCATAATTTGAAAGTGAAAATGATATGAACTTACTTTCAACGATGTTAGTGTCTGGCTAGAATAAACTTTTCCAAAAAAAATCAGGCGACGTCATAATATGTTATAGCGCCCTCTAGCGGCAGGTTGAAAAATGGTTAAAATGAATAATCTGTTGATGTGTGTGGCGAATTTTGCTGAAACCACTTTATAACCGGTGTATATAATCAGCTTCATGCTTAGACCATATTGGGAAGGAGAAATATTTATGACGTCACCAAACCGGAAGTTACAATGAAAAATCCTTTAAACCTTAAACAATCGCTTACAAATCAACCACTATAGATATAATCCAGATTTTTGCATCAGATAGCAAAGTAAAGACAGCTCTCGAGCTTTCTGTTAATTACGTCACGATGACGTCATCAAATGTCAGATTACAAGCAACCAAATATTTCTAGATTTAATCTTTGAAAATCAATATAAAATCAACTGTAAGAGATCTGATTCAGATTTTTAAGGGAATTGATAGATTAATCCATGGTCTTCATAATTTGTATTACATGCAAAAAAACCTGACCCTTCCTTCCGGTCTAAACCGGAAGTGCATTATAATTTAAAAGTGGAAAACGATGGGAACTTACTTTCAACGATGTTAGGCGCTGGCTAGGTTGTAAGTAACAAACAAGTTAACGGTGACTTCTTAAAATGTTATAGCGCCCTCTAGCGGCTTGTTGACAAATGTTACATCATATTACGATTACATTTGAATTATTACGTTTTTCGACCTTTAAGTCATATCTCAGCAACGGAACGTGCTAACATAACATACGTTTGTATTGTTAGGTGATAGATAGTTGCACAAAAAGTTCACAAACGTGTGACGTCATCGTTTTAATCAGTTTGGATTCATTTTAATCTGTTTAAATTAACTTAAATTAGTTTTCGATGATTTTAAATTATTTTGATGGTATACAAGTTCAATTTTTGAAAAATTTAATCTATAAAATTGCGAAAGCGAAAAAGCCCTATGTTCTGTTCCTCGAACAGACGTAGTTCTAGTTTTGTTGTATTGTTCATTACATTTATGATTTCATTTAATAAATTTCTTTACTTTAATTTTTTCAAAACTGCAAATTTTAAATTATTAATTGGATTATATCTCTCGCGGTTAATTTTCAGAAATGTTTAAAGGTTTTTTATTTGTAATTTCCGGTCTAGTGACGTCATATTATCGTGACGTAATTAACAGAAAGCTCGAGAGCTGTCTTAACTTTGCTATTTAAAGCAAAAATCTGGATTATATCTATCGCGGTTGATTTTTAAGCGACGTTTTAAGGTTTTAAGGTCTTTTCATTGTAACTTCCGGTTTGGTGACGTCATCAATAAATCTCTTTCTCAATATGTTGTTAGCACGAAGCTGATTATATACACCGGTTATAAAGTGATTTCAGCAAACTTCGCCACACACATCAACAGATTATTCATTTTAACCATTTTTCAACCTGCCGCTAGAGGGCGCTATAACGTGTTATGACGTCGCCGGTAATTATTTTGAAAAGTTTATTCTAGCCAGACACTAACATCGTTGACAGTAAGTTCATATCATTTTTCAGTTTTAAATTATAAGGCACTTCCGGTTTGGACCGGAAGGAAGGGTCACGTGATTTCACGCACATGAGTTGAAATGAAGATCTTTAATTATTCTATCTATCGAGAGCTGTCTTAACTTTGCTATTTCAAGCAAAAATCTGGATTATATCTATCGCGGTTGATTTTTAAGCGACGTTTTAAGGTTTTAAGGTCTTTTCATTGTAACTTCCGGTTTGGTGACGTCATCAATAAATATCTTTCTCAATATGTTCTTAGCACGAAGCTGATTATATACACCGGTTATAAAGTGATTTCAGCAAACTTCGCTGCACACATCAACAGATTATTCATTTTAACAATTTTTCAACCTGCCGCTAGAGGGCGCTATAACGTGTTATGACGTCGCCGGTAATTATTTTGAAAAGTTTATTCTAGCCAGACACTAACATCGTTGAAAGTAAGTTCATATCATTTTTCAGTTTTAAATTATAAGGCACTTCCGGTTTGGACCGGAAGGAAGGGTCACGTGATTTCACGCACGCGAGATAAAATTAAGATCCTGGATTATCCTATCTATTGCCACAACAATTAAGTTTCGGTCTTTTGCGGTTGATTTGTTATTGATTTTCAAAGATTAAATCAATTACACCTTTAAGATGACGTCACGTGACCCCTGATGACGTAACCATGACGTATTTCTGCGAGACACGAGTTCACTATGGGGTCTTCACCTGGGTTAAGTTTTATGTAAATACGACTTTGTTTTCGATTAAAAGTGACGGGCAGAAAAAACGTGTACAAAGTCTATGGGGTTTAGGTTACTAAAAGAAAAGAAAAAAAAAAAAAAAAAAGAAGAACAAAAAAAATCAGAACAAAAACAAAGGCTTTTTCGCAAAATTGCGAAAAAGACAAAAAAGAAGAAGAAAAAAAAAAATCAGAACAAAAACAAAGGCTTTTTCGCAAAATTGCGAAAAAGCCAAAAAAAAAATCAGAACAGAAACAAAGGCTTTTTCGCAAAATTTGCGAAAAAGCCACAAAAAAAATCAGAACAAAAACAAAGGCTTTTTCGCAAAATTGCGAAAAAGCCAATAATTGGATTTGATTGCATACTATCGTATTCCTCTGAAACATCACAATTAAAGTCCCCAGTTGTAATAATTTCTTTACATTCACACGAGGCCTTATTAAGGATATCACTCAGTTTTCCCATAAATTCGACAGAGCTTGAAGGAGGCCTATAAATAGAAATGATAAGCACAGGCTGTCTTTGTTTGCACTTAATTTCAACCCATATACACTCGACATCATATATTTCGAGATCTTCACGACGAGAGAACATTAGGGTATCTCGAATGTAAATTGCATCACCGCCACCATGTCGGTTTCTGTCTTTTCTGACAATAGAATAATTTGGTAGAGTTATTTCGTCATCAGAGATTGAGGCGTCGCAAAAAGTTTCGTTTAGACAGATGATGTCGAATGGATTTTTAGACATTACAATCTTAAAATGGTCAAATTTGTTTATGAGGCTTCTTACATTAAGATGGGCGAATGAGAAACCCTCGGAACTTTGATTGCAGATAATACCATCTGTTATGTCTATTTTAGAACCTTGCCTTGTGGGTTGAGCAGCTCCCTGACCATTTTCAGATGTTGGTTCCACTCCTGGCCTCGATAATGTGTCGGGGGTGCTCTGGTCTGGGATACTAGTCTGTTAGTGTCTGGCTATAATAAACTTTTCAAAATAATTACCAGCGACGTCATAACACGTTATAGCGCCCTCTAGCGGCAGGTTGAAAAATGGTTAAAATGAATAATCTGTTGATGTGTGTGGCGAAGTTTGCTGAAATCACTTTATAACCGGTGTATATAATCAGCTTCGTGCTAACAACATATTGAGAAAGAGATTTATTGATGACGTCACCAAACCGGAAGTTACAATGAAAAGACCTTAAAACCTTAAAACGTCGCTTAAAAATCAACCGCGATAGATATAATCCAGATTTTTGCTTTCAATAGCAAAGTTAAGACAGCTCTCGAGCTTTCTGTTAATTACGTCACGATGACGTCATCAAGTGTCAGATTACAAGCAACCAAATATTTATAAATTTAATCTTTGAAAATCAATATAAAATCAACTGTAAAAGATCTGATTTAGATTTTTAGGGAGATTGATAGATTAATCCGTGGTCTTCATAATTTGTATTACATGCAAAAAGACCTGACACTTCCTTCCGGTCAAAACCGGAAGTTTCTTAAAATTTAAAAGTAAAAAACGATGTGAACTTACTTTCAACGATGTTAGGAGCTGGCTAGGTTGTAAGTAACAAAAAAGTTAACAGTGACTTCATAAAATGTTAAAGCGCCCTCTAGCGTCATGTTGACAAATGTTACGTCATATTACGATTATATTTGAATTATTACGTTTTTAGACGTTGAAGGCATATCTCAGCAACGAATCGTGTTAACATAACACCTCATTTTGTGTTGTTAGGTGATAGATAGTTGCACAAAAAGTTCACAAACGTGTGACGTCATCGTTTAAAACAGTTTTAATTCATTTTACTCTGTTTAAATTAACTTAAATTAGTTTTCAATGATTTTAAATTGTTTTGATGGTTTAAAAGTTCAATTTTTAAAATATGTAATAAAAAAAAATTGTGAATGCGAAAAAGCCCTATGTTCTGTTCCTCGAACAGACGTAGTTCTAGTTTTTTTTTTCTTCTTCTTTTTTTGGCTTTTTCGCAATTTTGCGAAAAAGCCTTTGTTTTTGTTCCGATTTTTTTTTTTCTTCTTTTTTTTTTTGGCTTTTTCGCAAATTTTGCGAAAAAGCCTTTGTTTTTGTTCTGATTTTTTTTTTGGCTTTTTCGCAATTTTGCGAAAAAGCCTTTGTTTTTGTTCTGATTTTTTTTTTTCTTCTTTTTTTGGCTTTTTCGCAAATTTTGCGAAAAAGCCTTTGTTTTTGTTCTGATTTTTTTTTTTCTTTTTTTCTTTTAGTAACCTAAACTCCATAGACTTTGTACACGTTTTTTCTGCCCGTCACTTTTAATAGAAAACAAAGTCGTATTTACATAAAACTTAACCCAGGTGAAGACCCTATAGTGAACTCGTGTCTCGCAGAAATACGTCATGGTGACGTCATCAGGGATCACGTGACGTCATCTTAAAGGTGCAATTGATTTAATCTTTGAAAATCAATAACAAATCAACCGCAAAAGACCAAAACTTAATTTTTGTGGCAATAGATAGGATAATCCAGGATCTTAATTTTATCTCGCGTGCGTGAAATCACGTGACCCTTCCTTCCGGTCCAAACCGGAAGTGCCTTATAATTTAAAACTGAAAAATGATATGAACTTGCTTTCAACGATGTTAGTGTCTGGCTAGAATAAAATTTTCAAAATAATTACCGGCGACGTCATAACACGTTATAGCGCCCTCTAGCGGCAGGTTGAAAAATTGTTAAAATGAATAATCTGTTGATGTGTGTAGCGAAGTTTGCTGAAATCACTTTATAACCGGTGTATATAATCAGCTTCGTGCTAAGAACATATTGAGAAAGAGATTTATTGATGACGTCACCAAACCGGAAGTTACAATGAAAAGACCTTAAAACCTTAAAACGTCGCTTAAAAATCAACCGCGATAGATATAATCCAGATTTTTGCTTGAAATAGCAAAGTTAAGACAGCTCTCGATAGATAGAATAATTAAAGATCTTCATTTCAACTCATGTGCGTGAAATCACGTGACCCTTCCTTCCGGTCCAAACCGGAAGTGCCTTATAATTTAAAACTGAAAAATGATATGAACTTACTTTCAACGATGTTAGTGTCTGGCTAGAATAAACTTTTCAAAATAATTACCGGCGACGTCATAACACGTTACAGCGCCCTCTAGCGGCAGGTTGAAAAATGGTTAAAATGAATAATCTGTTGATGTGTGTGGCGAAGTTTGCTGAAATCACTTTATAACCGGTG
This sequence comes from Crossaster papposus, assembly GCA_037893245.1. Taxonomy (NCBI): domain Eukaryota; kingdom Metazoa; phylum Echinodermata; class Asteroidea; order Velatida; family Solasteridae; genus Crossaster; species Crossaster papposus. Next base: position 76,084 of record JBAIAA010000399.1, read on the forward strand.
TATATAATCAGCTTCGTGCTAACAACATATTGAGAAAGAGATTTATTGATGACGTCACCAAACCGGAAGTTACAATGAAAAGACCTTAAAACCTTAAAACGTCGCTTAAAAATCAAACGCAATAGATATAATCCAGATTTTTGCTTTAAATAGCAAAGTTAAGACAGCTCTCGAGCTTTCTGTTAATTACGTCACGATGACGTCATCAAGTGTCAGAATTACAAGCAACCAAATATTTATAAATTTAATCTTTGAAAATCAATATAAAATCAACTGTATGAGATCTGATTTAGATTTTTAGGGGGATTGATAGATTAATCCATGGTCTTCATAATTTGTATTACATGCAAAAAGACCTGACACTTCCTTCCGGTCCAAACCGGAAGTTTCTTATAATTTAAAAGTAAAAAACGATGTGAACTTACTTTCAACGATGTTAGGAGCTGGCTAGATTGTAAGTAACAAAAATGTTAACAGTGACTTCATAAAATGTTAAAGCGCCCTCTAGCGTCATGTTGACAAATGTTACGTCATATTACGATTATATTTGAATTATTACGTTTTTAGACGTTGAAGGCATATCTCAGCAACGGATCGTGTTAACATAACACCTCATTTTGTGTTGTTAGGTGATAGATAGTTGCACACAAAGTTCACAAACGTGTGACGTCATCGTTTTAATCAGTTTTAATTCATTTGACTCTGTTTAAATTAACTTAAATTAGTTTTCAATGATTTTAAATTGTTTTGATGGTTTAAAAGTTCAATTTTTAAAATATTTAATAAAAAAAAATTGTGAATGCGAAAAAGCCCTATGTTCTGTTCCTCGAACAGACGTAGTTCTAGTTTTTCTTTTCTTTTAGTAACCTAAACCCCATAGACTTTGTACACGTTTTTTCTGCCCGTCACTTTTAATAGAAAACAAAGTCGTATTTATATAAAACTTAACCCAGGTGAAGACCCTATAGTGAACTCGTGTCTCGCAGAAATACGTCATGGTGACGTCATCAGGGGTCACGTGACGTCATCTTAAAGGTGCAATTGATTTAATCTTTGAAAATCAATAACAAATCAACCGCAAAAGATCGAAACTTGATGTTTGTGGCAATAGATATAATAATTCAGGATCTTTGTTTTATCTCATGTGCGTAAAATCACGTGACCCTTCCTTCCGGTCTAAACCGGAAGTGCCTAATAATTTGAAAGTGAAAAATGATATGAACTTACTTTCAACGATGTTAGTGTCTGGCTACAATGTATTTTTCAAAAAAATATTGGTGACGTCATAACATGTTATAGCGCCCTCTAGCGGCAGTTTGAAAAATTGTTAAAATGAATAATCTGTTGATGTGTGTGGCGAAGTTTGCTGAAATCACTTTATAACCAGTGTATTTAATCAGCTTCATGCTAGGAACAAGTTGACGGGAAGAAAAAATTATGACGTCACCAGACCGGAAGTTAGAATGAAAAGACTCCTTTTCCTTTGAAAATTCCTAAAAAATTAAACGTGACAGATACAATCTTGATTTTTGCTCTTAAGGTTAATGTAAAATAGTTCTCGAACTTCCCTGTGTTTTGGGGCAAAAAACGAACTTGAACATACCCTGCGGCACCCTTGAAATGTAATCGTTTTGGCCTAGGTGCAAAAAGCATTGCCCCCGTATGTGTGCATGGCACACGTATATTATACATGTACATACATGCGTGCATATATTCGCATTTTTGTATCACTGTGGAGACATGGCTTTGTTCTCGTGTACAAAATGGTTAGAAAGTCGAGCACGTTTTTCAAAATGCTCCCATTTTAACCATAATTTTTTTCCTGGGTTGAAATTTCGACCTAATATACCCTATATTATACCCTAACCCAAACACTAACCCTAACCCACATCCTAATCCTAGTTTTTGAGTAATTTAAGTAAAATCCAAAAATCTAATTCGTGAAATTCCCAATGGAGACCTATTCATCTATAGAAATTTACCCTCCGGAGACGTTTTGTCTCCATTGTACACATTGTGTTCATGTCTCCAGAGGGTACCGTATTTCGGAACGTGTGTACGTATACACCGATAGTGTATTATGTATTGAGCGAATGTATCACTACTGACATTGTACGCACATGCACATGTACGCTCACTAGAGAGGACACTAGCCGACAACATGTGAAACAGGTTGACGTCATCAAATTGCCCACGGGGAAGGGCGCCGCGTACAACAGGTAGGTAAACACGCTTTGGGCGACGCAGAATCCAACCCCATAGACGTTGTAAACGTTGTTTGCTCGATTCGATGCACTTTTAACGGAAAAACAAAGTCGTATTCCCATAAAACTTAACCCAGGTGAATACCCTATAGTAAACTCGTGTCTCGCATACATACGTCATGGTGACATTATCAGGGGTCACGTGACGTCATCTTAAAGTTGTAATTGATTTAATCTTTGAAAATTAATAAAAAATCAACCGCAAAAGACCAAAACTTGATTTTTGTGGCAATAGATAGAATAATTAAGGATCTTCATTTCATCTCGTGTGCGTGAAATCACGTGACCCTTCCTTCCGGTCCAAACCGGAAGTGCCTTATAATTTAAAACTGAAAAATGATATGAACTTACTTTCAACGATGTTAGTGTCTGGCTAGAATAAACTTTTCAAAAAAATTACCGTCGACGTCATAACACGTTATAGCGCCCTCTAGCGGCAGGTTGAATAATGGTTAAAATGAATAATCTGTTGATGTGTGTGGCGAAGTTTGCTGAAATCACTGTATAACCGGTGTATGTAATCAGCTTCGTGCCAATAACATATTGAGAAAGAGAAATATTGATGACGTCACCAAACCGGAAGTTACAATGAAAAGACCTTTAAACCTTAAAAAAAATGCTTAAAAATCAACCGCGATAGATATAATCTAGATTCTTGCTTCAAATAGCAAAGTTAACACAGCTCTCGAGCTTTCTGTTAATTACGTCCAGATGACGTCATCAAGTGTCAGATTACAAGCAACCAAATATTGCTTGATTTAATCTTTGAAAATTGATATAAAATCAACTGTAAGAGATCTGATTTAGATTTTTAAGAGAATTGATAGATTAATCCATGGTCTTCATAATTTGTATTACATGCAAGAAGACCTGACCCTTCCTTCCGGTCCAAACCGGAAGTGCCTTATAGTTTAAAAGTGGAAAACGATGTGAACTTATTTTCAACGTTGTTAGGCGATGGCTAGGTTGTAAGTAACAACAAAGTTAACGGTCAATTCATAAAATGTTATAGTGCCCTCTAACGGCATGTTGGCAAATGTTACGTCATATTACGATTATATTTGAATTATTACGTGTTTAGACCTTTAAGCCATATCTCAGCAACGAAACGTGCTAACATAACAACTTTTGTTATTGTTAGGTGATAGATAGTTGCACAAAAAGTTCACAAACGTGTGACGTCATCGTTTTAATCAGTTTGAATTAATTTTAATCTGTTTAAATTAACTTAAATTCGTTTCCAATGATTTTAAATTGTTTTGATGGTATAAAAGTTCAATTTTTGAAATATTTAATCTAAAAAATTGAGAATGCGAAAAAGCCCTATGTTCTGTTCCTCGAACAGACGTAGTTCTAGTTTTTTTTCTTCTTCTTCTTCTTCTTCTTTTTTTCTTTTAGTAACCTAAACCCCATAGACTTTGTACACGTTTTTTCTGCCAGTCACTTTTAATAGAAAACAAAGTCGTATTTCCATAAAACTTAACCCAGGTGAAGACCCTATAGTGAACTCGTGTCTCGCCGAAAAACGAAATGGTGACGTCATCAGGGGTCACGTGACGTCATCTTAAAGGTGTAATTGATTTAATCTTTGAAAATCAATAACAAATCAACCGCCAAAGACCGAAACTTAATTTTTGTGGCAATAGATAGAATAATTCAGGATCTTCATTTTATCTCGTGTGCGTGAAATCACGTGACCCTTCCTTCCGGTCTAAACCGGAAGTGCCTCATAATTTGAAAGTGAAAAATGATATGAACTTACTTTCAACGGTGTTAGTGTCTGGCTACAATGTATTTTTCAAAAAAAATATTGGTGACGTCATAACATGTTATAGCGCCCTCTAGCGGCAGTTTGAAAAATTGTTTAAATGAATAATCTGTTGATGTGTGTGGCGAATTTTGCTGAAATCACTTTATAACCGGTGTATTTAATCAGCTTCATGCTAGGAACAAGTTGACGGGAAGAAAAAATTATGACGTCACCAGACCGGAAGTTAGAATGAAAAGACTCCTTTTCCTTTGAAAATTCCTAAAAAATTAATCCTGACAGATACAATCTTGATTTTTGCTCTAAAGGTTAATGTAAAAGTAGTTCTCGAACTTCCCTGTGTTTTGGGGCAAAAAACGAACTTGAACATACCCTGCGGCACCCTTGAAATGTAATCGTTTTGGCCTAGGTGCAAAAAGCATTGACCCCTTACGTGTGTATGGCACACGTATAATATACATGCTAGTACATGTACGTATACACTGATAGTGTATTATGTATTGAGCGAATGTATCACCACTGACATCGTTCGTGCAAGCACATGTACGCTCACCCAAGAGGACACTAGCCGCCAACCTGTGAAACAGGATGACGTCATCAAATTGCCCATGGGGAAGGGCGCCGCTTACGACAGGTAGGTAAACACGCTTTCGGCTATGCAGAATCCAACCCCGTAGACTTTGTAAACGTTGCTTGCACAATTCAAAGCACTTTTAACGGAAAAACAAAGTCGTATTCTCATAAACTTGACCCAGGTGAAGACCCAATAGTGAACTCCAGTCTCGCCGACAGACACCACGAGGAAGACGTCATCAGGGCCACGTGACCTTATCTTAAAGGCGCAATTAATTTAATCTTTGAAAATCAATAAAACATCAACCGCAAAAGACCGAAACTTGAATTTTGTGGCAATTAATAGAATAATCCAGGATCTTCATTTTATCTCCCGTGCGTGAAATCACGTGACCCTTCCTTCCGGTCAAAACCGGAAGTGCCTTATATTTTAAAAGTGAAAAATGATATGAACTTACTTTTAACGATGTTATTGTCTGGCTAGAATAAACTATTCAAAAAGATTCCGGCGACGTCATAACATGTTATAGCGCCCTCTAGCGGCAGGTTGAAAATGGTTAAAATGATTAATCTTTTGATGTGTGTTGCGAAGTTTGCTGAAATAACTTTATAACCGGTGTATATAATCAGCTTCATGCTTAGACCATATTGGGAAGGAGAAATATTTATGACGTCACCATACCGGAAGTTACCATAAAAAATCCTTTAAACTTTAAAAAGTCGCTTAAAAATCAACCGCTATAGATATAATCCAGATTTTTGCTTCAGATAGCAAAGTTAAGACTGATCTCGAGTTTCTGTTAATTACGTCACAATGACGTCATCAAGTGTCAGATTACAAGCAACCAAATATTTCTAAATTTATTCTTTGAAAATCAATATAAAATCAACTATAAGAGATCTGATTTAGATTTTTAAGGAAATTGATAGATTAATCCATGGTCTTCATAATTTGTATTACATGCAAAAAGACCTGACACTTCCTTCCGGTCCAAACCGGAAGTGCCTTATAATTTAAAAGTGGAAACGATGCTAACTTACTTTCAACGATGTAAGGCGCTGGCTAGGTTGTAAGTAACAAACAAATTAACAGTGACTTCATAAAATGTTAAAGCACCCTCTAGCGTCATGTTGACAAATGTTACGTCATATTACGATTATATTTGAATTATTACGTTTTTAGACGTTGAAGGCATATCTCAGCAACGGATCGTGTTAACATAACACCTCATTTTGTGTTGTTAGGTGATAGATAGTTGCACAAAAAGTTCACAAACGTGTGACGTCATCGTTTTAATCAGTTTTAATTCATTTTACTCTGTTTAAATTAACTTAAATTAGTTTTCAATGATTTTAAATTGTTTTGATGGTTTAAAAGTTCAATTTTTGAAATATTTAATAAAACAAATTGCGAATGCGAAAAAGCCCTATGTTCTGTTCCTCGAACAGACGTAGTTCTAGTTTCTTTTTTCTTTTCTTTTAGTAACCTAAACCCCATAGACTTTGTACACGTTTTTCCTGCACGTCACTTTTAGTAGAAAACAAAGTCGTATTTCCATAAAACTTAACCCAAGTGAAGACCCTATAGTAAGCTGGTGCCTAGCAGACATACGTCATGGTGACGTCATCAGGGGTCACGTGACGTCATCTTAAAGGTTCAATTGATTTAATCTTTGAAAATCAATAACAAATCAACCGTAAGAGACCCAAACTTGATTTTTGTGGCAATAGATAGAATAATTCAGGATCTTCATTTTATCGCGTGTGCGTGAAATCACGTGACCCTTCCTTCCGGTCCAAACCGGAAGTGCCTTATAATTTAAAAGTGAAAAATGATATGAACTTACTTTCAACGATGTTAGTGTCTGGCTAGATTGTATTTAACAACAAAAATACCGGCGACGCCATAACATGTTCTAGCGCCCTCTAGCGGTAGGTTGAAAAATTGTTAAAATGAATAATCTGTTGATGTGTGTGGCGAAGTTTGCTGAAATCACTTTATAACCGGTCTGTTTAATCAACTTCATGCTAGGAACAAGTCGACGAGAAGAAAAAATTATGACGTCACCAGACCGGAAGTTACAATGAAAAGACTTCTTTTCCTTTGAAAATTCCTAAAAAATTAAACCTGACAGATATAATCTTGATTTTTGCTCTAAAGGTTAGTGTAAAAGTAGTTCTCGAACTTCCCTGTGTTTTTTGGCAAAAAAACGAACTTGGACATACCCTGCGGCACCCTTGAAATTTAATCGTTTTAGCCTAGGTGCATAAAGCATTGCCCCCTTATGTGTGCATGGCACACGTATAATATACACTGTACATGTTTGTACATGTACGTATATAGTTTGTTATATATTGAGCGAATGTATCACTACTGACATTGTACATGTACGTACATGCACATGCACGCTCACTAGAGAGGACACTAGCCGCCAACCTGTGAAACAGGACACGTCATCAAATTGCCAATGTGGAAGGGCGCCGCGTACGACAGGTAGGTAAACACGCTTTCGGCTACGCAGAATCCAACCCCATAGACTTTGTAAACGTTGTTTGCACAATTCCAAGCACTTTTAACGGAAAAACAAAATCGTATTCCCATAAAACTTGACCCAGGTGAAGACCCTATAGTGAACTCCAGTCTCGCCGACAGACGCCATGATGAAGACGTCATCGGGGTCACGTGACGTTATCTTAAAGCTTCAATTGATTTAATATTTGAAAATCAATAAAAAATCAACCGCAAAAGACCGAAACTTGAATTTTGTGGCAATTGATAGAATAATACAGGATCTTTATTGTATCTTATGTGCGTGAAATCACGTGACCCTTCCTTCCGGTCAAAACCGGAAGTGCCTTATAATTTGAAAGTGAAAAATGATATGAACTTACTTTTAACGATGTTATTGTCTGGCTAGAATAAACTATTCAAAAAAATTCCGGCGACGTCATAACATGTTAAAGCGGCAGGTTGAAAATGGTTAAAATGATTAATCTGTTGATGTGTGTTGCGAAGTTTGCTGAAATAACTTTATAACCGGTGTATATAATCAGCTTCATGCTTAGACCATATTGGGAAGGAGAAATATTTATGACGTCACCAAACCGGAAGTTACAATAAAAAATCCTTTAAACTTTAAAAGGTCGCTTAAAAATCAACCGCGATAGATGTAATCCAGATTTTTGCTTCAGATAGCAAAGTTAAGACTGATCTCGAGTTTCTGTTAATTACGTCACAATGACGTCATCAAGTGTCAGATTACAAGCAACCAAATATTTCTAAATTTATTCTTTGAAAATCAATATAAAATCAACTATAAGAGATCTGATTTAGATTTTTAAGGAAATTGATAGATTAATCTATGGTCTTCATAATTTGTATTACATGCAAAAAGACCTGACACTTCCTTCCGGTCCAAACCGGAAGTGCCTTATAATTTAAAAGTGGAAACGATGCTAACTTACTTTCAACGATGTAAGGCGCTGGCTAGGTTGTAAGTAACAAAAAAGTTAACAGTGACTTCATAAAATGTTAAAGCACCCTCTAGCGTCATGTTGACAAATGTTACGTCATATTACGATTATATTTGAATTATTACCTTTTTAGACGTTGAAGGCATATCTCAGCAACGGATCGTGTTAACATAACACCTCATTTTGTGTTGTTAGGTGATAGATAGTTGCACAAAAAGTTCACAAACGTGTGACGTCATCGTTTTAATCAGTTTTAATTCATTTTACTATGTTTAAATTAACTTAAATTAGTTTTCAATGATTTTAAATTGTTTTGATGGTTTAAAAGTTCAATTTTTAAAATATTTAATTAAAAAAATTGCGAATGCGAAAAAGCCCTATGTTCTGTTCCTCGAACAGACGTAGTTCTAGTTTTTTTTTCTTTTCTTTTAGTAACCTAAACCCCATAGACTTTGTACACGTTTTTTCTGCCCGTCACTTTTAATTGAAAACAAAGTCGTATTTACATAAAACTTAACCCAGGTGAAGACCCCATAGTGAACTCGTGTCTCGCAGAAATACGTCATGGTTACGTCATCAGGGGTCACGTGACGTCATCTTAAAGGTGTAATTGATTTAATCTTTGAAAATCAATAACAAATCAACCGCAAAAGACCGAAACTTAATTTTTGTGGCAATAGATAGGATAATCCAGGATCTTAATTTTATCTCGCGTGCGTGAAATCACGTGACCCTTCCTTCCGGTCCAAACCGGAAGTGCCTTATAATTTAAAACTGAAAAATGATATGAACTTACTTTCAACGATGTTAGTGTCTGGCTAGAATAAACTGTTCAAAATAATTACCGGCGACGTCATAACACGTTATAGCGCCCTCTAGCGGCAGGTTGAAAAATTGTTAAAATGAATAATCTGTTGATGTGTGCAGCGAAGTTTGCTGAAATCACTTTATAACCGGTGTATATAATCAGCTTCGTGCTAAGAACATATTGAGAAAGATATTTATTGATGACGTCACCAAACCGGAAGTTACAATGAAAAGACCTTAAAACCTTAAAACGTCGCTTAAAAATCAACCGCGATAGATATAATCCAGATTTTTGCTTGAAATAGCAAAGTTAAGACAGCTCTCGATAGATAGAATAATTAAAGATCTTCATTTCAACTCATGTGCGTGAAATCACGTGACCCTTCCTTCCGGTCCAAACCGGAAGTGCCTTATAATTTAAAACTGAAAAATGATATGAACTTACTGTCAACGATGTTAGTGTCTGGCTAGAATAAACTTTTCAAAATAATTACCGGCGACGTCATAACACGTTATAGCGCCCTCTAGCGGCAGGTTGAAAAATGGTTAAAATGAATAATCTGTTGATGTGTGTGGCGAAGTTTGCTGAAATCACTTTATAACCGGTGTATATAATCAGCTTCGTGCTAACAACATATTGAGAAAGAGATTTATTGATGACGTCACCAAACCGGAAGTTACAATGAAAAGACCTTAAAACCTTAAAACGTCGCTTAAAAATCAACCGCGATAGATATAATCCAGATTTTTGCTTTAAATAGCAAAGTTAAGACAGCTCTCGAGCTTTCTGTTAATTACGTCACGATAATATGACGTCACTAGACCGGAAATTACAAATAAAAAACCTTTAAACATTTCTGAAAATTAACCGCGAGAGATATAATCCAATTAATAATTTAAAATTTGCAGTTTTGAAAAAATTAAAGTAAAGAAATTTATTAAATGAAATCATAAATGTAATGAACAATACAACAACAAAATGCGAAAAAGCCATATGCTCTGTTCCTTGAACAGACATATCTCTAGTTTTTTTTCTTTTCTTTTAGTAACCTAAACCCCATAGACTTTGTACACGTTTTTTCTGCCCTTCACTTTTAATCGAAAACAAAGTCGTATTTACATAAAACTTAACCCAGGTGAAGACCCCATAGTGAACTCTTGTCTCGCAGAAATACGTCATGGTGACGTCATCAGGGGTCACGTGACGTCATCTTAAAGGTGTTATTGATTTAATCTTTGAAATTCAATAACAAATCAACCGCAAAAGACCGAAACTAAATTTTAGTGGCAATAAATAGAATAATCCAGGATCTTAATTTTATCTCGTGTGCGTGAAATCACGTGACCCTTCCTTCCGGTCTAAACCGGAAGTGCCTCATAATTTGAAAGTGAAAAATGATATGAACTTACTTTCAACGATGTTAGTGTCTGGCTACAATGTATTTTTCAAAAAAAATATTGGTGACGTCATAACATGTTATAGCGCCCTCTAGCGGCAGTTTGAAAAATTGTTAAAATGAATAATCTGTTGATGTGTGTGGCGAAGTTTGCTGAAATCACTTTATAACCGGTGTATTTAATCAGCTTCATGCTAGGAACAAGGTGACGTGAAGAAAAAATTATGACGTCACCAGACCGGAAGTTAGAATGAAAAGACTCCTTTTCCTTTGAAAATTCCAAAAAAATTAAACCTGACAGATACAATCTTGATTTTTGCTCTAAAGGTTAATGTAAAAGTAGTTATCGAACTTCCCTGTATTTTGGGGCAAAAAACGAACTTGAACATACCCTGCGGCACCCTTGAAATGTAATCGTTTTGGCCTAGGTGCAAAAAGCATTGACCCCTTACGTGTGCATGGCACACGTATAATATACATGCTAGTACATGTACGTATACACTGATAGTGTACTATGCATTGAGCGAATGTATCACTACTGACATCGTACGTGCATGCAAATGTACGCTCACCCAAGAGGACACTAGCCGCCAACAAGCGAAACAAGATGACGTCATCAAATTGCCCATGGGGAAGGGCGCCGCGTACGACAGGTAGGTAAACACGCTTTCGGCTACGCAGAATCCAACCCCGTAGACTTTGTAAACGTTGCTTGCACAATTCAAAGCACTTTTAACGGAAAAACAAAGTCGTATTCCCATAAACTTGACCCAGGTGAAGACCCAATAGTGAACTCCAGTCTCGCCGACAGACACCACGAGAAAGACGTCATCAGGGCCACGTGACCTTATCTTAAAGGTGTAATTGATTTAATCTTTGAAAATCAATAAAACATCAACCGCAAAAGACCGAAACTTGAATGTTGTGGCAATTAATAGAAAAAAATCCAGGATCTTCATTTATCTCGTGTGCGTGAAATCACGTGACCCTTCCTTCCGGTCTAAACCGGAAGTGCCTCATAATTTGAAAGTGAAAAATGATATGAACTTACTTTCAACGATGTTATTGTCTGGCTAGAATAAACTATTCAAAAAGATTCCGGCGACGTCATAACATGTTATAGCGCCCTCTAGCGGCAGGTTGAAAATGGTTAAAATGATTAATCTTTTGATGTGTGTTGCGAAGTTTGCTGAAATAACTTTATAACCGGTGTATATAATCAGCTTCATGCTTAGACCATATTGGGAAGGAGAAATATTTATGACGTCACCATACCGGAAGTTACCATAAAAAATCCTTTAAACTTTAAAAAGTCGCTTAAAAATCAACCGCTATAGATATAATCCAGATTTTTGCTTCAGATAGCAAAGTTAAGACTGATCTCGAGTTTCTGTTAATTACGTCACAATGACGTCATCAAGTGTCAGATTACAAGCAACCAAATATTTCTAAATTTATTCTTTGAAAATCAATATAAAATCAACTATAAGAGATCTGATTTAGATTTTTAAGGAAATTGATAGATTAATCCATGGTCTTCATAATTTGTATTACATGCAAAAAGACCTGACACTTCCTTCCGGTCCAAACCGGAAGTGCCTTATAATTTAAAAGTGGAAACGATGCTAACTTACTTTCAACGATGTAAGGCGCTGGCTAGGTTGTAAGTAACAAACAAATTAACAGTGACTTCATAAAATGTTAAAGCACCCTCTAGCGTCATGTTGACAAATGTTACGTCATATTACGATTATATTTGAATTATTACGTTTTTAGACGTTGAAGGCATATCTCAGCAACGGATCGTGTTAACATAACACCTCATTTTGTGTTGTTAGGTGATAGATAGTTGCACAAAAAGTTCACAAACGTGTGACGTCATCGTTTTAATCAGTTTTAATTCATTTTACTCTGTTTAAATTAACTTAAATTAGTTTTCAATGATTTTAAATTGTTTTGATGGTTTAAAAGTTCAATTTTTGAAATATTTAATAAAACAAATTGCGAATGCGAAAAAGCCCTATGTTCTGTTCCTCGAACAGACGTAGTTCTAGTTTTTCTTTTCTTTTAGTAACCTAAACCCCATAGACTTTGTACACGTTTTTTCTGCCCGTCACTTTTAATAGAAAACAAAGTCGTATTTACATAAAACTTAACCCAGGTGAAGACCCTATAGTGAACTCGTGTCTCGCAGAAATACGTCACGGTGAGGTCATCAGGGATCACGTGACGTCATATTAAAGGTGTAATTGATTTAATCTTTGAAATTCAATAACAAATCAACCGCAAAAGACCGAAACTTGATTTTTGTGGCAATAGATAGAATAATCCAGGATCTTGATTTTATCTCACGTGTGTGAAATCACGTGACCCTTCCTTCCGGTCTAAACCGGAAGTGCCTCATAATTTGAAAGTGAAATATGATATGAACTTACTTTCAACGATGTTAGTGTCTGGCTACAATGTATTTTTCAAAAAAAATATTGGTGACGTCATAACATGTTATAGCGCCCTCTAGCGGCAGTTTGAAAAATGGTTAAAATGAATAATCTGTTGATGTGTGTGGCGAAGTTTGCGGAAATCACTTTATAACCGGTGTATTTAATCCGCTTCATGCTAGGAACAAGTAGACGAGAAGAAAAAATTATGACGTCACCAGACCGGAAGTTACAATGAAAAGACTTCTTTTCCTTTGAAAATTCCTAAAAAATTAAACCTGACAGATATAATCTTGATTTTTGCTCTAAAGGTTAGTGTAAAAGTAGTTCTCGAACTTTCCTGTGTTTTTTGGCAAAAAACGAACTTGGACATACCCTGCGGCACCCTTGAAATTTAATCGTTTTGGCCTAGGCGCATAAAGCATTGACCCCTTATATGTGCATGGCACACGTATAATAGGGGTGTACATGCTTGTATATGTACGTACGTATACACTGATAGTGTACTATGCATTGAGCGAATGTACCACTACTGACATCGTACGTGCATGCAAATGTACGCTCACCCAAGAGGACACTAGCCGCCAACCAGCGAAACAGGATGACGTCATCAAATTGCCTATGGGGAAGGGCGCCGTGTGCGACAGGTAGGTAAACAGGCTCTCGGCTACGCAGAATCCAATCCCATAGACTTTGTAAACGTTGTTTGCACAATTCCAAGCACTTTTAACGAAAAACAAAGTCGTATTTCCATAAAACTTAACCCAGGTGAAGACCCTATAGTAAACTCGTGTCTCGCAGACATACGTCATGGTTACGTCGTCAGGGGTCACGTGACATCATCTTAAAGGTGTAATTGATTTAATCTTTGAAAATCAATAACAAATCAACCGCAAAAGACCGAAACTTGGATTTTGTGGCAATTGATAGAATAATCCAGGATCTTCAATTTATCTCGTGTGCATAAAATCACGTGACCCTTCCTTCCGGTCCAACCGGAAGTGCCTTATAATTTAAAAGTGGAAAACGATGTAAACTTACTTTAAACGATGTTAGGCGCTGGCTAGGTTGTAAGTAACAAACAAGTTAACGATGACTTTATAAAAAGTTATAGCGCCCTCTAGCGGCATGTTGACAAATGTTACGTCATATTACAATTACATTTGAATTATTACGTTTTTAGACCTTTAAGCCACATCTTAGCAACGGAACGTGATAACACAACACATCTTGTTGTATTGTTAGGTGATAGATAGTTGCACACAAAGTTCACAAACGTGTGACGTCATCGTTTTAATTAGTTTGAAATAATTGTAATCTGTTTAAATTAACTTAAATTCGTTTTCAATGATTTTAAATTGTTTTGATGTGATAAAAGTTCAATTTAAAAAAAAATTTAATCTAAAAAATTGGGAATGCGAAAAAGCCCTATGTTCTGTTCCTCGAACAGACGTAGTTCTAGTTTTTCTTTTCTTTTAGTAACCTAAACCCCATAGACTTTGTACACGTTTTTTCTGCCCGTCACTTTTAATAGAAAACAAAGTCGTATTTACATAAAACTTAACCCAGGTGAAGACCCTATAGTGAACTCGTGTCTCGCAGAAATACGTCATGGTGACGTCATCAGGGGTCACGTGACGTCATCTTAAATTTGTAATAATTTAATATTTGAAAATCAATAACAAATCAATCACAAAAGACCGAAACTTGATTTTTGTGGCAATAGATAGAATGACCCAGGATCTTCATTTCATCTCGCGTGCGTGAAGTCACGTGACCCTTCCTTCCGGTCCAAACCGGAAGTGCCTCATAATTTAAAACTGGAAAATGATATGAACTTACTTTCAACGATGTTAGTGTCTGGCTACAATGTATTTTTCAAACAAAGTATTGGTGACGTCATAACATGTTATAGCGCCCTCTAGCGGCAGTTTGAAAAATTGTTAAAATGAATAATCTGTTGATGTGTGTGGCGAAGTTTGCTGAAATCACTTTATAACCGGTGTATTTAATCAGCTTCATGCTAGGAACAAGTTGACGGGAAGAAAAAATTATGACGTCACCAGACCGGAAGTTAGAATGAAAAGACTCCTTTTCCTTTGAAAATTCCTAAAAAATTTATCATGACAGATACAATCTTGATTTTTGCTCTAAAGGTTAGTGTAAAAGTAGTTCTCGAACTTTCCTGTGTTTTGGGGCAAAAAACGAACTTGAACATACCCTGCGGCACCCTTGAAATGTAATCGTTTTGGCCTAGGCGCATAAAGCATTGACCCCTTATATGTGCATGGCACACGTATAATAGGGGTGTACATGCTTGTATATGTACGTACGTATACACTGATAGTGTACTATGCATTGAGCGAATGTATTACTACTGACATCGTACGTGCATGCAAATGTACGCTCACCCAAGAGGACACTAGCCGCCAACAAGCGAAACATGATGACGTCATCAAATTGCCTATGGGGAAGGGCACCGTGTGCGACAGGTAGGTAAACAGGCTCTCGGCTACGCAGAATCCAATCCCATAGATTTTGTAAACGTTGTTTGCACAATTCAAAGCACTTTTAACGAAAAACAAAGTCGTATTTCCATAAAACTTAACACCCAGGTAAAAACCCTATAGTAAACTCGTGTCTCGCAGAAATACGTCATGGTTACGTCATCAGGGGTCACGTGACGTCATCTTAAAGGTGTAATTGATTTAATCTTTGAAAATCAATAACAAATCAACCGCAAAAGACCGAAACTTAATTTTTGTGGCAATAGATAGGATAATCCAGGATCTTAATTTTATCTCGCGTGCGTGAAATCACGTGACCCTTCCTTCCGGTCCAAACCGGAAGTGCCTTATAATTTAAAACTGAAAAATGATATGAACTTACTTTCAACGATGTTAGTGTCTGGCTAGAATAAACTTTTCAAAATAATTACCGGCGACGTCATAACACGTTATAGCGCCCTCTAGCGGCAGGTTGAAAAATTGTTAAAATGAATAATCTGTTGATGTGTGTAGCGAAGTTTGCTGAAATCACTTTATAACCGGTGTATATAATCAGCTTCGTGCTAAGAACATATTGAGAAAGATATTTATTGATGACGTCACCAAACCGGAAGTTACAATGAAAAGACCTTAAAACCTTAAAACGTCGCTTAAAAATCAACCGCGATAGATATAATCCAGATTTTTGCTTTAAATAGCAAAGTTAAGACAGCTCTCGAGCTTTCTGTTAATTACGTCACGATAATATGACGTCACTAGACCGGAAATTACAATTAAAAAACCTTTAAACATTTCTGAAAATTAACCGCGAGAGATATAATCCAATTAATAATTTAAAATTTGCAGTTTTGAAAAAATTAAAGTAAAGAAATTTATTAAATGAAATCATAAATGTAATGAACAATACAACAAAAAAATGCGAAAAAGCCATATGCTCTGTTCCTTGAACAGACATATCTCTAGTTTCTTCTTCTTCTTCTTCTTTTTTTTGGCTTTTTCGCAATTTTGCGAAAAAGCCTTTGTTTTTGTTCTGATTTTTTTTTTTCTTCTTCTTTTTTTCTTCTTTTCTTTTAGTAACCTAAACCCCATAGACTTTGTACACGTTTTTTCTGCCCGTCACTTTTAATCGAAAACAAAGTCGTATTTACATAAAACTTAACACCCAGGTAAAAACCCTATAGTAAACTCGTGTCTCGCAGACATACGTCATGGTTACGTCATCAGGGGTCACGTGACGTCGTCTTAAAGGTGGAATTGATTTAATATTTAAAAATAAATAACAAATCAACCACAAAAGACCGAAACTTGATTTTTGTGGCAATAGATAGAATAATCCAGAATCTTCATTTTATCTCGTGTGCGTAAAATCACGTGACCCTTCCTTCCGGTCCAAACCGGAAGTGCCTCATAATTTGAAAGTGAAAAATGATATGAACTTACTTTCAACGATGTTAGTGTCTGGCTACAATGTATTTTTCAAAAACAATATTGGTGACGTCATAACATGTTATAGCGCCCTCTAGCGGCAGTTTGAAAAATGGTTAAAATGAATAATCTGTTGATGTGTGTGGCGAAGTTTGCTGAAATCACTTTATAACCGGTGTATTTAATCAGCTTCATGCTAGGAACAAGTTGACGGGAAGAAAAAATTATGACGTCACCAGACCGGAAGTTAGAATAAAAAGACTCCTTTTCCTTTGAAAATTCCTAAAAAATTAAACCTGACAGATACAATCTTGATTTTTGCTCTAAAGGTTAATGTAAAAGTAGTTCTCGAACTTCCCTGTGTTTTGGGGCAAAAAACGAACTTGAACATACCCTGCGGCACCCTTGAAATGTAATCGTTTTGGCCTAGGTGCAAAAAACATTGACCCCTTACGCGTGCATGGCACACGTATAATATACATGCTAGTACATGTACGTATACACTGATAGTGTATTATGCATTGAGCGAATGTATCACCACTGACATCGTTCCTGCAAGCACATGTACGCTCACCCAAGCGGACACTAGCCGCCAACCTGTGAAACAAGATGACGTCATCGAATTGCCCATGGGGAAGGGCGCCGCGTACGACAGGTAGGTAAACACGCTTTCGGCTACGCAGAATCCAACCCCGTAGACTTTGTAAACGTTGCTTGCACAATTCAAAGCACTTTTAACGGAAAAACAAAGTCGTATTCCCATAAACTTGACCCAGGTGAAGACCCAATAGTGAACTCCAGTCTCGCCGACAGACACCACGAGAAAGACGTCATCAGGGCCACGTGACCTTATCTTAAAGGTGCAATTGATTTAATCTTTGAAAATCAATAAAACATCAACCGCAAAAGACCGAAACTTGAATGTTGTGGCAATTAATAGAAAAAATCCAGGATCTTCATTTTATCTCGTGTGCGTGAAATCACGTGACCCTTCCTTCCGGTCAAAACCGGAAGTGCCTCATAATTTGAAAGTGAAAAATGATATGAACTTACTTTCAACGATGTTATTGTCTGGATAGAATAAACTTTTCAAAAAAATTCCGGCGACGTCATAACATGTTATAGCGCCCTCTAGCGGCAGGTTGAAAATGGTTAAAATGATTAATCTGTTGATGTGTGTTGCGAAGTTTGCTGAAATAACTTTATAACTGGTGTATATAATCAGCTTCATGCTTAGACCATATTGGGAAGGAGAAATATTTATGACATCACCAAACCGGAAGTTACAATGAAAATACCTTTAAACCTTAAAAAAATGCTTAAAAATCAACCGCGATAGATATAATCTAGATTCTTGCTTCAAATAGCAAAGTTAATACAGCTCTCGAGCTTTCTGTTAATTACGTCCAGATGACGTCATCAAGTGTCAGATTACAAGCAACCAAATATGTCTAGATTTAATCTTTGAAAATTGATATAAAATCAACTGTAAGAGATCTGATTTAGATTTTTAAGAGAATTGATAGATTAATCCATGGTCTTCATAATTTGTATTACATGCAAGAGGACCTGACCCTTCCTTCCGGTCCAAACCGGAAGTGCCTTATAGTTTAAAAGTGGAAAACGATGTGAACATATTTTCAACGATGTTAGGCGATGGCTAGGTTGTAAGTAACAACAAAGTTAACGGTAAATTCATAAAATGTTATAGTGCCCTCTAGCGGCATGTTGCAAATATTACGTCATATTACGATTATATTTGAATTATTACGTGTTTAGACCTTTAAGCCCTATCTCAGCAACGAAACGTGCTAACATAATAACTTTTTTTATTGTTAGGTGATAGATAGTTGCACAACAAGTTCACAAACGTGTGACGTCATCGTTTTAATCAGTTTGAATTAATTTTAATCTGTTTAAATTAACTTAAATTCGTTTCCAATGATTTTAAATTGTTTTGATGGTATAAAAGTTCAATTTTTGAAATATTTAATCAAAAAAATTGAGAATGCGAAAAAGCCCTATGTTCTGTTCCTCGAACAGACGTAGTTCTAGTTTTTGGCTTTTTCGCAATTTTGCGAAAAAGCCTTTGTTTTTGTTCTGATTTTTTTTTTTCTTTTTTTTGGCTTTTTCGCAATTTTGCGAAAAAGCCTTTGTTTTTGTTCTGATTTTTTTTTTTCTTTTTTTTTTTTCTTTTTTCTTTTAGTAACATAAACCCCATAGACTTTGTACACGTTTTTTTGCACAAGTACTTTTAATAGAAAACAAAGTCGTATCCAAACAAAACTTAACCCAAGTGAAGACCCTATAGTAAACTCGTGTCTCGCAGACAAACGTCATCGTGACACCATCAGGGGTCACGTGACGTCATATTAAAGGTGCAATTGATTTAATCTTTAAAAATCAATAACAAATCAACCGCAAAAGACCGAAACTTAATTTTTGTGGCAATAGATAGAATAATTCAGGATCTTCATTTTATCTCGTCTGAGTGAAATCACGTGACCCTTCCTTCCGGTCTAAACCGGAAGTGCCTTATAATTTAAAAGTGAAAAATGATATGAACTTACTTTTAACGATGTTAGTGTCTGGCTAGAATAAACTTTTCCAAAAAATACCGGCGATGTCATAACATGTTATAGCGCCCTCTAGCGGCAGGTTGAAAAATGGTTAAAATGAATAATCTGTTGATGTGTGTGGCGAAGTTTGCTGAAATCACTTTATAACCGGTGTATATAATCAGCTTCGTGCTAAGAACATATTGAGAAAGAGATTTATCGATGACGTCACCAAACCGGAAGTTACAATGAAAAGACCTTAAAACCTTAAAACGTCGCTTAAAAATCAACCGCGATAGATATAATCCAGATTTTTGCTTTAAATAGCAAAGTTAAGACAGCTCTCGAGCTTTCTGTTAATTACGTCACGATAATATGACGTCACTAGACCGGAAATTACAATTAAAAAACCTTTAAACATTTCTGAAAATTAACCGCGAGAGATATAATCCAATTAATAATTTAAAATTTGCAGTTTTGAAAAAATTAAAGTAAAGAAATTTATTAAATGAAATCATAAATGTAATGAACAATACAACAAAAAAATGCGAAAAAGCCATATGCTCTGTTCCTTGAACAGACATATCTCTAGTTTTTTTTCTTTTCTTTTAGTAACCTAAACCCCATAGACTTTGTACACGTTTTTTCTGCCCGTCACTTTTAATCGAAAACAAAGTCGTATTTACATAAAACTTAACCCAGGTGAAGACCCTATAGTGAACTCGTGTCTCGCAGAAATACGTCACGGTGAGGTCATCAGGGGTCACGTGACGTCATATTAAAGGTGTAATTGATTTAATCTTTGAAATTCAATAACAAATCAACCGCAAAAGACCGAAACTTGATTTTTGTGGCAATAGATAGAATAATCCAGGATCTTGATTTTATCTCACGTGTGTGAAATCACGTGACCCTTCCTTCCGGTCTAAACCGGAAGTGCCTCATAATTTGAAAGTGAAATATGATATGAACTTACTTTCAACGATGTTAGTGTCTGGCTACAATGTATTTTTCAAAAAAAATATTGGTGACGTCATAACATGTTATAGCGCCCTCTAGCGGCAGTTTGAAAAATGGTTAAAATGAATAATCTGTTGATGTGTGTGGCGAAGTTTGCGGAAATCACTTTATAACCGGTGTATTTAATCCGCTTCATGCTAGGAACAATTAGACGAGAAGAAAAAATGATGACGTCACCAGACCGGAAGTTACAATGAAAAGACTTCTTTTCCTTTGAAAATTCTTAAAAAATTAAACCTGACAGATATAATCTTGATTTTTGCTCTAAAGGTTAGTGTAAAAGTAGTTCTCGAACTTTCCTGTGTTTTTTGGCAAAAAACGAACTTGGACATACCCTGCGGCACCCTTGAAATTTAATCGTTTTGGCCTAGGCGCATAAAGCATTGACCCCTTATATGTGCATGGCACACGTATAATAGGGGTGTACATGCTTGTATATGTACGTACGTATACACTGATAGTGTACTATGCATTGAGCGAATGTATCACTACTGACATCGTACGTGCATGCAAATGTACGCTCACCCAAGAGGACACTAGCCGCCAACAAGCGAAACAGGATGACGTCATCAAATTGCCTATGGGGAAGGGCGCCGTGTGCGACAGGTAGGTAAACAGGCTCTCGGCTACGCAGAATCCAATCCCATAGACTTTGTAAACGTTGTTTGCACAATTCCAAGCACTTTTAACGAAAAACAAAGTCGTATTTCCATAAAACTTAACCCAGGTGAAGACCCTATAGTAAACTCGTGTCTCGCAGACATACGTCATGGTTACGTCGTCAGGGGTCACGTGACGTCATCTTAAAGGTGTAATTGATTTAATCTTTGAAAATCAATAACAAATCAACCGCAAAAGACCGAAACTTGGATTTTGTGGCAATTGATAGAATAATCCAGGATCTTCAATTTATCTCGTGTGCATAAAATCACGTGACCCTTCCTTCCGGTCCAAACCGGAAGTGCCTTATAATTTAAAAGTGGAAAACGATGTAAACTTACTTTAAACGATGTTAGGCGCTGGCTAGGTTGTAAGTAACAAACAAGTTAACGATGACTTTATAAAAAGTTATAGCGCCCTCTAGCGGCATGTTGACAAATGTTACGTCATATTACAATTACATTTGAATTATTACGTTTTTAGACCTTTAAGCCACATCTTAGCAACGGAACGTGATAACACAACACATCTTGTTGTATTGTTAGGTGATAGATAGTTGCACACAAAGTTCACAAACGTGTGACGTCATCGTTTTAATTAGTTTGAAATAATTGTAATCTGTTTAAATTAACTTAAATTCGTTTTCAATAATTTTAAATTGTTTTGATGTTATAAAAGTTCAATTTAAAAAAAAATTTAATCTAAAAAATTGGGAATGCGAAAAAGCCCTATGTTCTGTTCCTCGAACAGACGTAGTTCTAGTTTCTTCTTCTTCTTCTTCTTTTTTTGGCTTTTTCGCAAATTTTGCGAAAAAGCCTTTGTTTTTGTTCTGATTTTTTTTTTTCTTTTTTTCTTTTAGTAACCTAAACTCCATAGACTTTGTACACGTTTTTTCTGCCCGTCACTTTTAATAGAAAACAAAGTCGTATTTACATAAAACCTAACCCAGGTGAAGACCCTATAGTGAACTCGTGTCTCGCAGAAATACGTCATGGTGACGTCATCAGGGATCACGTGACGTCATCTTAAAGGTTCAATTGATTTAATCTTTGAAAATCAATAACAAATCAACCGCAAAAGACCGAAACTTAATTTTTGTGGCAATAGATAGGATAATCCAGGATCTTAATTTTATCTCGCGTGCGTGAAATCACGTGACCCTTCCTTCCGGTCCAAACCGGAAGTGCCTTATAATTTAAAACTGAAAAATGATATGAACTTACTTTCAACGATGTTAGTGTCTGGCTAGAATACAATTTTCAAAATAATTACCGGCGACGTCATAACACGTTATAGCGCCCTCTAGCGGCAGGTTGAAAAATTGTTAAAATGAATAATCTGTTGATGTGTGTAGCGAAGTTTGCTGAAATCACTTTATAACCGGTGTATATAATCAGCTTCGTGCTAACAACATATTGAGAAAAAGATTTATTGATGACGTCACAAAACCGGAAGTTACAATGAAAAGACCTTAAAACCTTAAAACGTCGCTTAAAAATCAACCGCGATAGATATAATCCAGATTTTTGCTTGAAATAGCAAAGTTAAGACAGCTTTCGATAGATAGAATAATTAAAGATCTTCATTTCAACTCATGTGCGTGAAATCACGTGACCCTTCCTTCCGGTCCAAACCGGAAGTGCCTTATAATTTAAAACTGAAAAATGATATGAACTTAGTTTCAACGATGTTAGTGTCTGGCTAGAATAAACTTTTCAAAATATTACCGGCGACGTCATAACACGTTACAGCGCCCTCTAGCGGCAGGTTGAAAAATGGTTAAAATGAATAATCTGTTGATGTGTGTGGCGAAGTTTGCTGAAATCACTTTATAACCGGTGTATATAATCAGCTTCGTGCTAACAACATATTGAGAAAGAGATTTATTGATGACGTCACCAAACCGGAAGTTACAATGAAAAGACCTTAAAACCTTAACACGTCGCTTAAAAATCAAACGCAATAGATATAATCCAGATTTTTGCTTTAAATAGCAAAGTTAAGACAGCTCTCGAGCTTTATGTTAATTACGTCACGATGACGTCATCAAGTGTCAGAATTACAAGCAACCAAATATTTATAAATTTAATCTTTGAAAATCAATATAAAATCAACTGTAAGAGATCTGATTTAGATTTTTAGGGGGATTGATAGATTAATCCATGGTCTTCATAATTTGTATTACATGCAAAAAGACCTGACACTTCCTTCCGGTCCAAACCGGAAGTTTCTTATAATTTAAAAGTAAAAAACGATGTGAACTTACTTTCAACGATGTTAGGAGCTGGCTAGATTGTAAGTAACACAAATGTTAACAGTGACTTCATAAAATGTTAAAGCGCCCTCTAGCGTCATGTTGACAAATGTTACGTCATATTACGATTATATTTGAATTATTACGTTTTTAGACGTTGAAGGCATATCTCAGCAAAGGATCGTGTTAACATAACACCTCATTTTGTGTTGTTAGGTGATAGATAGTTGCACAACAAGTTCAGAAACGTGTGACGTCATCGTTTTAATCAGTTTGAATTTATTTTAATCTGTTTAAATTAACTTAAATTCGGTTTTTTTGAAAACAAATACTCTAAAAAAATGCGAAAGCGAAAAAGCCCTATGTTCTGTTCCTTGAACAGACGTAGTTCTAGTTTTTCTTTTCTTTTAGTAACCTAAACCCCATAGACTTTGTACACGTATTTTCTGCCCGTCACTTTTACCAGAAAACAAAGTCGTATTTCCATAAAACTTAACCCAGGTGAAGACCCTAGAGTGAACTCGTGTCTCGCAGAAATACGTCATGGTGACGTCATCAGGGGTCACGTGACGTCATCTTAAAGGTGTAATTGATTTAATCTTTGAAATTCAATAACAAATCAACTGTAAGAGATCTGATTTAGATTTTTAAGGAAATTGATAGATTAATCCATGGTCTTCATAATTTGTATTACATGCAAAAAGACTTGACACTTCTTTCCGGTCCAAACCGGAAGTGCCTTATAATTTAAAAGTGGAAAACGATGCTAACTTACTTTCAACGATGTTAGGCGCTGGCTAGGTTGTAAGTAACAAAAAAGTTAACAGTGACTTCATAAAATGTTAAAGCGCCCTCTAGCGTCATGTTGACAAATGTTACGTCATATTACGATTATATTTGAATTATTACGTTTTTAGACGTTGAAGGCATATCTCAGCAACGGATCGTGTTAACATAACACCTCATTTTGTGTTGTTAGGTGATAGATAGTTGCACACAAAGTTCACAAAGGTGTGACGTCATCGTTTTAATCAGTTTTAATTCATTTTACTCTGTTTAAATTAACTTAAATTAGTTTTCAATGATTTTAAATTGTTTTGATGGTTTAAAAGTTCAATTTTTAAAATATTTAATAAAAACAAATTGTGAATGCGAAAAAGCCCTATGTTCTGTTCCTCGAACAGACGTAGTTCTAGTTGGCTTTTTCGCAATTTTGCGAAAAAGCCTTTTTTTTTTTTTTTTTTTTTTTTTGTGGCTTTTTCGCAATTTTGCGAAAAAGCCTTTGTTTTTGTTCTGATTTTTTTTTTTCTTTTTTTCTTTTTCTTTTAGTAACCTAAACTCCATAGACTCCATAATCCAGGATCTTAATTTTATCTCGTGTGCGTGAAATCACGTGACCCTTCCTTCCGGTCTAAACCGGAAGTGCCTCATAATTTGAAAGTGAAAAATGATATGAACTTACTTTCAACGATGTTAGTATCTGGCTACAATGTATTTTTCAAAAAAAATACTTGTGACGTCATAACATGTTATAGCGCCTTCTAGCGGCAGTTTGAAAAATTGTTAAAATGAATAATCTGTTGATGTGTGTGGCAAAGTTTGCGGAAATCACTTTATAACCGGTGTATGTAATCAGCTTCATGCTAGGAACAAGTCGACGAGAAGAAAAAATTATGACGTCACCAGACCGGAAGTTACAATGAAAAGACTTCTTTTCCTTTGAAAATTCCTAAAAAATTAAACCTGACAGATATAATCTTGATTTTTGCTCTAAAGGTTAGTGTAAAAGTAGTTCTCGAACTTTCCTGTGTTTTTTGGCAAAAAACGAACTTGGACATACCCTGCGGCACCCTTGAAATTTAATCGTTTTGGCCTAGGCGCATAAAGCATTGACCCCTTACGTGTGCATGGCACACGTATAATATACATGCATTCGCATTTTTGTATCACTGTGGAGACATGGCTTTGTTCTCGTGTACAAAATGGTTAGAAAGTCGAGCACGTTTTTCAAAATGCTCCCATTTTAACCATAATTTTTTTCCTGGGTTGAAATTTCGACCCAATATACCCTATATTATACCCTAACCCAAACACTAACCCTAACCCACATCCTAATCCTAGTTTTTGAGTAATTTAAGTAAAATCCAAAAATATAATTCGTGAAATTCCCAATGGAGACCTATTCATCTATAGAAATTTACCCTCCGGAGACGTTTTGTCTCCATTGTACACATTGTGTTCATGTCTCCAGAGGGTACCGTATTTCGGAACATGCTAGTACATGTACGTATACACTGATAGTGTGTATGTATTGAGCGAATGTATCACCACTGACATCGTTCGTGCAAGCACATGTACGCTCACCCAAGAGGACACTAGCCGCCAACCTGTGAAACAGGATGACGTCATCAAATTGCCCATGGGGAAGGGCGCCGCGTACGACAGGTAGGTAAACACGCTTTCGGCTACGCAGAATCCAACCCCGTAGACTTTGTAAACGTTGCTTGCACAATTCAAAGCACTTTTAACGGAAAAACAAAGTCGTATTCCCATAAACTTGACCCAGGTGAAGACCCAATAGTGTACTCCAGTCTCGCCGACAGACACCACGAAGAAGACGTCATCAGGGCCACGTGACCTTATCTTAAATGTGCAATTGATTTAATCTTTGAAAATCAATAAAACATCAACCGCAAAAGACAGAAACTTGAATTTTGTGGCAATTAATAGAATAATCCAGGATCTTCATTTTATCTCCCGTGCGTGAAATCACGTGACCCTTCCTTCCGGTCAAAACCGGAAGTGCCTTATAATTTGAAAGTGAAAAATGATATGAACTTACTTTTAACGATGTTATTGTCTGGCTAGAATAAACTTTTCAAAAAAATTCCGGCGACGTCATAACATGTTATAGCGCCCTCTAGCGGCAGGTTGAAAATGGTTAAAATGATTAATCTGTTGATGTGTGTTGCGAAGTTTGCTGAAATAACTTTATAACCGGTGTATATAATCAGCTTCATGCTTAGACCATATTGGGAAGGAGAAATATTTATGACGTCACCAAACCGGAAGTTGCAATGAAAAGACCGTAAAACCTTAAAACGTCGCTTAAAAATCAACCGCGATAGATATAATCCAGATTTTTGCTTTAATTAGCAAAGTTAAGACAGCTCTCGAGCTTTCTGTTAATTACGTCACGATGACGTCATCAAGTGTCAGATTACAAGCAACCAAATATTTATAAATTTAATCTTTGAAAATCAATATAAAATAAACTGTAAAAGATCTGATTTCGATTTTTAGAGGAATTGATAGATTAATCCACGGTCTTCATAATTTGTATTAAATGCAAAAAAAACTGACACTTCCTTCCGGTCCAAACCGGAAGTTCCTTATAATTTAAAAGTAAAAAACGATGTGAACTTACTTTCAACGATGTTAGGAGCTGGCTAGGTTGTAAGTAACAAAAATGTTAACAGTGACTTCATAAAATGTTAAAGCGCCCTCTAGCGTCATGTTGACAAATGTTACGTCATATTACGATTATATTTGAATTATTATGTTTTTAGACGTTGAAGGCAAATCTCAGCAGAGGATCGTGTTAACATAACACCTCATTTTGTGTTGTTAGGTGATAGATAGTTGCACAAAAAGTTCAGAAACGTGTGACGTCATCGTTTTAATCAGTTTGAATTGATTTTAATCTGTTTAAATTAACTTAAATTCGGGGTTTTTTTGAAAAAAAATACTCTAAAAAAATGCGAAAGCGAAAAAGCCCTATGTTCTGTTCCTTGAACAGACGTAGTTCTAGTTGGCTTTTTCGCAAATTTTGCGAAAAAGCCTTTGTTTCTGTTCTGATTTTTTGGCTTTTTCGCAATTTTGCGAAAAAGCCTTTGTTTTTGTTCTGATTTTTGGCTTTTTCGCAATTTTGCGAAAAAGCCTTTGTTTTTGTTCTGATTTTTTTTTTTCTTTTTTGGCTTTTTCGCAAGTTGCGAAAAAGCCTTTGTTTTTGTTCTGATTTTTTTTTTTCTTCTCTTTTTTTCTTTTTTTCTTTTAGTAACCTAAACCCCATAGACTTTGTACACGTTTTTTTGCACAAGTACTTTTACCAGAAAACAAAGTCGTATTTTTATAAAACTTAACCCAGGTGACGACCCTATAGTGAACTCGTGTCTCGCAGAAATACGTCATGGTGACGTCATCAGGGATCACGTGACGTCATCTTAAAGGTGTAATTGATTTAATCTTTGAAATTAAATAACAAATCAACCGCAAAAGACCGAAACTTGATTTTTGTGGCAACATATAGAATAATCCAGGATCTTCATTTTATCTCGTGTGCGTAACATCACGTGACCCTTCCTTCCGGTCCAAACCGGAAGTGCCTTATAATTTAAAACTGGAAAATGATATGAACTTACTTTCAACGATGTTAGTGTCTGGCTAGAATAAACTTTTCAAAAAAATTACCGGCGACGTCATAATACGTTATAGCGCCCTCTAGCGGCAGGTTGAAAAATCGTTAAAATGCATAATTTGTTGATGTGTGTGGCGAAGTTTGCTGAATTCACTGTATAACCGGTGTATATAATCAGCTTCGTGCTAAGAACATATTGAAAAAGAGAAATATTGATGACGTCACCAAACCGGAAGTTACAATGAAAAGACCTTTAAACCTTAAAAAGTCGCTTAAAAATCAACCGCGATAGATATATTCCAGATTTTTGCTTCAAATAGCAAAGTTAAGACAGCTCTTGAGCTTTCTGTTAATTACGTCACGATGACGTCATCAAGTGTCAGATTATAAGCAACCAAATATTTATAGATTTAATCTTTGAAAATCAATATAAAATCAACTGTAAAAGATCTGATTTAGATTTTTAAGGGGATTGATAGATTAATCCATGGTCTTCATAATTGTATTACATGCAAACAAAACCTGACAATTCCTTCCGGTCTAAACCGGAAGTGCCTTATAACTTAAAAGTGGAAAACGATGTGAACTTACTTTTAACAATGTTAGGCGCTGGCTAGGTTGTAAGTAACAAAAAAGTTAACGGTGACTTCATAAAATGTTAAGGCGCCCTCTAGCGGCATGTTGACAAATGTTACGGCATATTACGATTATATTTGAATTGTTACGTTTTTAGACCTTGAAGCCATATCTCAGCAACGGATCTTGTTAATATACCACCTCATTTTGTATAGTTAGGTTATAGATAGTTGCAAACAAAGTTCACAAACGTGTGACGTCAACGTTTTAATCATTTTGAAATAATTGTAATCTGTTTAAATTAATTTAAATTCGTTTTTAATGATTTCAAATTGTTTTGATAGTAACAAAGTTCAAATTTTGAAAACAAATATTCTAAACAATTCCGAATACGAAAAAGCCCTATGTTCTGTTCCTCGAACAGACGTAGTTCTAGTTTTTTCTTTTTTCTTTTAGTAACATAAACCCCATAGACTTTGTACACGTTTTTTTGCACAAGTACTTTTAATAGAAAACAAAGTTGTATTTTCATAAAACTTAACCCAGGTGAAGACCCTATAGTGAACTCGTGTCTCGCAGAAATACGTCATGGTGACGTCATCAGGGGTCACGTGACGTCATTTTAAAGGTGTAATTGATTTAATCTTTGAAATTCAATAACAAATCAACTGCAAAAGACCGAAACTAAATTTTTGTGGCAATAGATAGAATAATCCAGGATCTTAATTTTATCTCGTGTGCGTGAAATCACGTGACCCTTCCTTCCGGTCTAAACCGGAAGTGCCTCATAATATAAAAGTGAAAAATGATATGAACTTACTTTCAACGATGTTAGTGTCTGGCTACAATGTATTTTTCAAAAAAAAATTGGTGACGTCATAACATGTTATAGCGCCCTCTAGCGGCAGTTTGAAAAATTGTTAAAATGTATAATCTGTTGATGTGTGTGGCGAAGTTTGCTGAAATCACTTTATAACCGGTGTATTTAATCAGCTTCATGCTAGGAACAAGTTGACGGGAAGAAAAAATTATGACGTCACCAGACGGGAAGTTACAATGAAAAGACTCCTTTTCCTTTGAAAATTCCTAAAAAATTAAACCTGACAGATACAATCTTGATTTTTGCTCTAAAGGTTAATGTAAAAGTAGTTCTCGAACTTCCCTGTGTTTTGGGGCAAAAAACGAACTTGAACATACCCTGCGGCACCCTTGAAATGTAATCGTTTTGGCCTAGGCGCATAAAGCATTGACCCCTTATATGTGCCTGGCACACGTATAATAGGGGTGTACATGCTTGTATATGTACGTACGTATACACTGATAGTGTACTATGCATTGAGCGAATGTATCACTACTGACATCGTACGTGCATGCAAATTTACGCCCACCCAAGAGGACACTAGCCGCCAACAAGCGAAACAGGATGACGTCATCAAATTGCCTATGGGGAAGGGCGCCGTGTGCGACAGGTAGGTAAACAGGCTCTCGGCTACGCAGAATCCAATCCCATAGACTTTGTGAACGTTGTTTGCACAATTCCAAGCACTTTTAACGAAAAACAAAGTCGTATTTCCATAAAACTTAACCCAGATGAAGACCCTATAGTAAACTCGTGTATCGCAGACATACGTCATGGTTACGTCGTCAGGGGTCACGTGACGTCATCTTAAAGGTGCAATTGATTTAATCTTTAAAAATAAATAACAAATCAACCACAAAAGACCGAAACTTGATTTTTGTGGCAATAGATATAATAATCCAGAATCTTCATTTTATCTCGTGTGCTTAAAATCACGTGACCCTTCCTTCCGGTCCAAACCGGAAGTGCCTCATAATTTGAAAGTGAAAAATGATATGAACTTACTTTCAACGATGTTAGTGTCTGGCTAGAATAAACTTTTCAAAAACAAATCAGGCGACGTCATAATATGTTATAGCGCCCTCTAGCGGCAGGTTGAAAAAATGGTTAAAATGAATAATCTGTTGATGTGTGTGGCGAATTTTGCTGAAACCACTTTATAACCGGTGTATATAATCAGCTTCATGCTTAGACCATATTGGGAAGGAGAAATATTTATGACGTCACCAAACCGGAAGTTACAATGAAAAATCCTTTAAACCTTAAACAATCGCTTAAAAATCAACCACTATAGATATAATCCAGATTTTTGCATCAGATAGCAAAGTAAAGACAGCTCTCGAGCTTTCTGTTAATTACGTCACGATGACGTCATCAAATGTCAGATTACAAGCAACCAAATATTTCTAGATTTAATCTTTGAAAATCAATATAAAATCAACTGTAAGAGATCTGATTCAGATTTTTAAGGGAATTGATAGATTAATCCATGGTCTTCATAATTTGTATTACATGCACAAAAACCTGACCCTTCCTTCCGGTCTAAACCGGAAGTGCATTATAATTTAAAAGTGGAAAACGATGTGAACTTACTTTCAACGATGTTAGGCACTGGCTAGGTTGTAAGTAACAAACAAGTTAACGGTGACTTCTTAAAATGTTATAGCGCCCTCTAGCGGCTTGTTGACAAATGTTACATCATATTACGATTACATTTGAATTATTACGTTTTTCGACCTTTAAGTCATATCTCAGCAACGGAACGTGCTAACATAACATACGTTTGTATTGTTAGGTGATAGATAGTTGCACAAAAAGTTCACAAACGTGTGACGTCATCGTTTTAATCAGTTTGGATTCATTTTAATCTGTTTAAATTAACTTAAATTCGTTTTCAATGATTTTAAATTGTTTTTTTATGGTATAAAAGCTCAATTTTTGAAAAATGTTATCTAAAAAATTGCGAATGCGAAAAAGCCCTATGTTCTGTTCCTCGAACAGACGTAGATCTAGTTTTTTTGGCTTTTTCGCAATTTTGCGAAAAAGCCTTTGTTTTTGTTCTGATTTTTTTTTTTCTTTTTTTTTCTTTTTTCTTTTAGTAACATAAACCCCATAGACTTTGTACACGTTTTTTTGCACAAGTACTTTTAATAGAAAACAAAGTTGTATTTTCATAAAACTTAACCCAGGTGAAGACCCTATAGTGAACTCGTGTCTCGCAGAAATACGTCATGGTGACGTCATCAGGGGTCACGTGACGTCATCTTAAAGGTGTAATTGATTTAATCTTTGAAATTCAATAACAAATCAACCGCAAAAGACCGAAACTAAATTTTTGTGGCAATAGATAGAATAATCCAGGATCTTAATTTTATCTCGTGTGCGTGAAATCACGTGACCCTTCCTTCCGGTCTAAACCGGAAGTGCCTCATAATTTAAAAGTGAAAAATGATATGAACTTACTTTCAACGATGTTAGTGTCTGGCTACAATGTATTTTTCAAAAAAAATATTGGTGACGTCATAACATGTTATAGCGCCCTCTAGCGGCAGTTTGAAAAATTGTTAAAATGTATAATCTGTTGATGGGTGTGGCGAAGTTTGCTGAAATCACTTTATAACCGGTGTATTTAATCAGCTTCATGCTAGGAACAAGTTGACGGGAAGAAAAAATTATGACGTCACCAGACCGGAAGTTACAATGAAATAACTCCTTTTCCTTTGAAAATTCCTAAAAAATTAAACCTGACAGATACAATCT
This sequence comes from Crossaster papposus, assembly GCA_037893245.1. NCBI lineage: Eukaryota > Metazoa > Echinodermata > Asteroidea > Velatida > Solasteridae > Crossaster > Crossaster papposus. Next base: position 107,841 of record JBAIAA010000399.1, read on the forward strand.
TGATTTTTGCTCTAAAGGTTAATGTAAAAGTAGTTCTCGAACTTCCCTGTGTTTTGGGGCAAAAAACGAACTTGAACATACCCTGCGGCACCCTTGAAATGTAATCGTTTTGGCCTAGGCGCATAAAGCATTGACCCCTTATATGTGCCAGGCACACGTATAATAGGGGTGTACATGCTTGTATATGTACGTACGTATACACTGATGGTGTACTATGCATTGAGCGAATGTATCACTACTGACATCGTACGTGCATGCAAATGTACGCTCACCCAAGAGGACACTAGCCGCCAACAAGCGAAACAGGATGACGTCATCAAATTGCCTATGGGGAAGGGCGCCGTGTGCGACAGGTAGGTAAACAGGCTCTCGGCTACGCAGAATCCAATCCCATAGACTTTGTGAACGTTGTTTGCACAATTCCAAGCACTTTTAACGAAAAACAAACTCTAGCGGCAGGTTGAAAAATGGTTAAAATGAATAATCTGTTGATGTGTGTGGCGAATTTTGCTGAAACCACTTTATAACCGGTGTATATAATCAGCTTCATGCTTAGACCATATTGGGAAGGAGAAATATTTATGACGTCACCAAACCGGAAGTTACAATGAAAAATCCTTTAAACCTTAAACAATCGCTTAAAAATAAATCACTATAGATATAATCCAGATTTTTGCATCAGATAGCAAAGTAAAGACAGCTCTCGAGCTTTCTGTTAATTACGTCACGATGACGTCATCAAATGTCAGATTACAAGCAACCAAATATTTCTAGATTTAATCTTTGAAAATCAATATAAAATCAACTGTAAGAGATCTGATTCAGATTTTTAAGGGAATTGATAGATTAATCCATGGTCTTCATAATTTGTATTACATGCAAAAAAACCTGACCCTTCCTTCCGGTCTAAACCGGAAGTGCATTATAATTTAAAAGTGGAAAACGATGTGAACTTACTTTCAACGATGTTAGGCGCTGGCTAGGTTGTAAGTAACAAACAAGTTAACGGTGACTTCTTAAAATGTTATAGCGCCCTCTAGCGGCATGGTTGACAAATGTTACACCATATTACGATTATATTTGAATTATTACGTTTTTAGACGTTGAAGGCATATCTCAGAAACGGATCGTGTTAACATAACACCTCATTTTGTGTTGTTAGGTGATAGATAGTTGCACAAAAAGTTCAGAAACGTGTGACGTCATCGTTTTAATCAGTTTTAATTCATTTTACTCTGTTTAAATTAACTTAAATTAGTTTTCAATGATTTTAAATTGTTTTGATGGTTTAAAAGTTCAATTTTTGAAATATTTAATAAAAAAAAATTGCGAATGCGAAAAAGCCCTATGTTCTGTTCCTCGAACAGACGTAGTTCTAGTTTCTTCTTCTTCTTCTTTTTTCTTTTCTTTTAGTAACCTAAACCCCATAGACTTTGTACACGTTTTTTTGCACAAGTACTTTTACCAGAAAACAAAGTCGTATTTCCATAAAACTTAACCCAGGTGAAGACCCTATAGTGAACTCGTGTCTCCCAGAAATACGTCATGGTGACGTCATCAGGGGTCACGTGACGTCATCTTAAAGGTGTAATTGATTTAATCTTTGAAATTCAATAACAAATCAACCGCAAAAGACCGAAACTAAATTTTTGTGGCAATAGATAGAATAATCCAGGATCTTAATTTTATCTCGTGTGCGTGAAATCACGTGACCCTTCCTTCCGGTCTAAACCGGAAGTGCCTCATAATTTGAAAGTGAAAAATGATATGAACTTACTTTCAACGATGTGAGTGTCTGGCTACAATGTATTTTTCAAAAAAAATATTGGTGACGTCATAACATGTTATAGCGCCCTCTAGCGGCAGTTTGAAAAATTGTTAAAATGAATAATCTGTTGATGTGTGTGGCGAAGTTTGCTGAAATCACTTTATAACCGGTGTATTTAATCAGCTTCATGCTAGGAACAAGTTGACGGGAAGAAAAAATTATGACGTCACCAGACCGGAAGTTAGAATGAAAAGACTCCTTTTCCTTTGAAAATTCCTAAAAAATTAAACTTGACAGATACAATCTTGATTTTTGCTCTAAAGGTTAATGTAAAAGTAGTTCTCGAACTTCCCTGTGTTTTGGGGCAAAAAACGAACTGGAACATACCCTGCGGCACCATTGAAATGTAATCGTTTTGGCCTAGGTGCAAAAAGCATTGACCCCTTACGTGTGCATGGCACACGTATAATATACATGCTAGTACATGTACGTATACACTGATAGTGCATTATGTATTGAGCGAATGTATCACCACTGACATCGTTCGTGCAAGCACATGTACGCTCACCCAAGAGGACACTAGCCGCCAACCTGTGAAACAGGATGACGTCATCAAATTGCCCATGGGGAAGGGCGCCGCGTACGACAGGTAGGTAAACACGCTTTCGGCTACGCAGAATCCAACCCCGTAGACTTTGTAAACGTTGCTTGCACAATTCAAAGCACTTTTAACGGAAAAACAAAGTCGTATTCCCATAAACTTGACCCAGGTGAAGACCCAATAGTGAACTGGTGTCTCGCAGACAGACGTCATGATGACGTCATCAGGAGTCACGTGACGTCATCTTAAAGGTTCAATTGATTTAATCTTTGAAAATCAATAAAACATCAACCGCAATTGACTGAAACTTGAATTTTGTGGCAATTAATAGAATAATCCAGGATCTTCATTTTATCTCGTGTGCGTGAAATCACGTGACCCTTCCTTCCGGTCAAAACCGGAAGTGCCTTATAATTTGAAAGTGAAAAATGATATGAACTTACTTTTAACGATGTTATTGTCTGGCTAGAATAAACTATTCAAAAAAATTCCGGCGACGTCATAACATGTTATAGCGCCCTCTAGCGGCAGGTTGAAAATGGTTAAAATGATTAATCTGTTGATGTGTGTTGCGAAGTTTGCTGAAATAACTTTATAACTGGTGTTTATAATCAGCTTCATGCTTAGACCATATTGGGAAGGAGAAATATTTATGACGTCACCAAACCGAAAGTTACAATAAAAAATCCCTTAAACTGTAAAAAGTCGCTTAAAAATCAACCGCTATAGATATATCCAGATTTTTGCTTCAAATAGCAAAGTTAAGACTGATCTCGAGTTTCTGTTAATTACGTCACAATGACGTCATCAAGTGTCAGATTACAAGCAACCAAATATTTCTAAATTTAATCTTTGAAAATCAATATAAAATCAACTGTAAGAGATCTGATTTAGATTTTTAAGGAAATTGATAGATTAATCCATGGTCTTCATAATTTGTATTACATGCAAAAAGACCTGACACTTCCTTCCGGTCCAAACCGGAAGTGCCTTATAATTTAAAAGTGGAAAACGATGCTAACTTACTTTCAACGATGTTAGGCGCTGGCTAGGTTGTAAGTAACAAACAAGTTAACAGTGACTTCATAAAATGTTAAAGCGCCCTCTAGCGTCATGTTGACAAATGTTACGTCATATTACGATTATATTTAAATTATTACGTTTTAAGACCTTTAAGCCATATCTCAGCAACGGAACGTGGTAACATAACACATATGTTTGTATTGTTAGTTGATGGATAGTTTCACAAATAGTTCACAAACGTGTGACGTCATCGTTTTAATCAGTTTGGATTCATTTTAATCTGTTTAAATTAACTTAAATTCGTTTTCAATAATTTTAAATTGTTTTGATGGTATAAAAGTTCAATTTTTGAAAAATTTAATCTAAAAAATTGCGAATGCGAAAAAGCCCTATGTTCTGTTCCTCGAACAGACGTAGTTCTAGTTTTTTTCTTCTTCTTCTTCTTCTTCTTTTTTTCTTTTAGTAACCTAAACCCCATAGACTTTGTACACGTTTTTTCTGCCAGTCACTTTTAATAGAAAACAAAGTCGTATTTCCATAAAACTTAACCCAGGTGAAGACCCTATAGTGAACTCGTGTCTCGCCGAAAAACGAAATGGTGACGTCATCAGGGGTCACGTGACGTCATCTTAAAGGTGTAATTGATTTAATCTTTGAAAATCAATAACAAATCAACCGCCAAAGACCGAAACTTAATTTTTGTGGCAATAGATAGAATAATCCAGGATCTTCATTTTATCTCGCGTGCGTGAAATCACGTGACCCTTCCTTCCGGTCTAAACCGGAAGTGCCTCATAATTTGAAAGTGAAAAATGATATGAACTTACTTTCAACGATGTTAGTGTCTGGCTACAATGTATTTTTCAAAAAAAATTTGGTGACGTCATAACATGTTATAGCGCCCTCTAGCGGCAGTTTGAAAAATTGTTTAAATGAATAATCTGTTGATGTGTGTGGCGAATTTTGCTGAAATCACTTTATAACCGGTGTATTTAATCAGCTTCATGCTAGGAACAAGTTGACGGGAAGAAAAAATTATGACGTCACCAGACCGGAAGTTAGAATGAAAAGACTCCTTTTCCTTTGAAAATTCCTAAAAAATTAATCCTGACAGATACAATCTTGATTTTTGCTCTAAAGGTTAATGTAAAAGTAGTTCTCGAACTTCCCTGTGTTTTGGGGCAAAAAACGAACTTGAACATACCCTGCGGCACCCTTGAAATGTAATCGTTTTGGCCTAGGTGCAAAAAGCATTGACCCCTTACGTGTGTATGGCACACGTATAATATACATGCTAGTACATGTACGTATACACTGATAGTGTATTATGTATTGAGCGAATGTATCACCACTGACATCGTTCGTGCAAGCACATGTACGCTCACCCAAGAGGACACTAGCCGCCAACCTGTGAAACAGGATGACGTCATCAAATTGCCCATGGGGAAGGGCGCCGCTTACGACAGGTAGGTAAACACGCTTTCGGCTATGCAGAATCCAACCCCGTAGACTTTGTAAACGTTGCTTGCACAATTCAAAGCACTTTTAACGGAAAAACAAAGTCGTATTCTCATAAACCTGACCCAGGTGAAGACCCAATAGTGAACTCCAGTCTCGCCGACAGACACCACGAGGAAGACGTCATCAGGGCCACGTGACCTTATCTTAAAGGCGCAATTAATTTAATCTTTGAAAATCAATAAAACATCAACCGCAAAAGACCGAAACTTGAATTTTGTGGCAATTAATAGAATAATCCAGGATCTTCATTTTATCTCCCGTGCGTGAAATCACGTGACCCTTCCTTCCGGTCAAAACCGGAAGTGCCTTATATTTTAAAAGTGAAAAATGATATGAACTTACTTTTAACGATGTTATTGTCTGGCTAGAATAAACTATTCAAAAAAATTCCGGCGACGTCATAACATGTTATAGCGCCCTCTAGCGGCAGGTTGAAAATGGTTAAAATGATTAATCTGTTGATGTGTGTTGCGAAGTTTGCTGAAATAACTTTATAACCGGTGTATATAATCAGCTTCATGCTTAGACCATATTGGGAAGGAGAAATATTTATGACGTCACCATACCGGAAGTTACCATAACAAATCCTTTAAACTTTAAAAAGTCGCTTAAAAATCAACCGCTATAGATATAATCCAGATTTTTGCTTCAGATAGCAAAGTTAAGACTGATCTCAAGTTTCTGTTAATTACGTCACAATGACGTCATCAAGTGTCAGATTACAAGCAACCAAATATTTCTAAATTTATTCTTTGAAAATCAATATAAAATCAACTATAAGAGATCTGATTTAGATTTTTAAGGAAATTGATAGATTAATCCATGGTCTTCATAATTTGTATTACATGCAAAAAGACCTGACACTTCCTTCCGGTCCAAACCGGAAGTGCCTTATAATTTAAAAGTGGAAACGATGCTAACTTACTTTCAACGATGTAAGGCGCTGGCTAGGTTGTAAGTAACAAAAAAATTAACAGTGACTTCATAAAATGTTAAAGCACCCTCTAGCGTCATGTTGACAAATGTTACGCCATATTACGATTATATTTGAATTATTACGTTTTTAGACGTTGAAGGCATATCTCAGCAACGGATCGTGTTAACATAACACCTCATTTTGTGTTGTTAGGTGATAGATAGTTGCACAAAAAGTTCACAAACGTGTGACGTCATCGTTTTAATCAGTTTTAATTCATTTTACTCTGTTTAAATTAACTTAAATTAGTTTTCAATGATTTTAAATTGTTTTGATGGTTTAAAAGTTCAATTTTTGAAATATTTAATAAAAAAAATTGCGAATGCGAAAAAGCCCTATGTTCTGTTCCTCGAACAGACGTAGTTCTAGTTTCTTTTTTCTTTTCTTTTAGTAACCTAAACCCCATAGACTTTGTACACGTTTTTTCTGCCCGTCACTTTTAATAGAAAACAAACTCGTATTTCCATAAAACTTAACCCAGGTGAAGGCCCTATAGTGAACTCGTGTCTCGCAGACAGACGTCATGATGACGTCATCAGGGGTCACGTGACGTCATCTTAAAGGTGCAATTGATTTAATCTTTGAAAATCAATAACAAATCAACCGCAAGAGACCGAAACTTGATTTTTGTGGCAACAGATAGAATAATCCAGGATCTTCATTTTATCTCGTGTGTGTAAAATCACGTGACCCTTCCTTCCGGTCTAAACCGGAAGTGCCTTATAATTTAAAAGTGATAAATGATATGAACTTACTTTCAACGATGTTAGTGTCTGGCTAGATTGTATTTTTCAAAAAAAATACCGGCGACGTCATAACATGTTATAGCGCCCTCTAGCGGCAGGTTGAAAAATGGTTAAAATGAATATTCGGTTAATGTGTGTGGCGAAGTTTGCTGAAATAACTTTATAACCAGTGTATATAATCAGCTTCATGCTAAGACCATATTGGGAAGGGGAAATATTTATGACGTCACCAAACCGGAAGTTACAATAACAAATCCTTTAAACCTTAAAAAATCGCTTAAAAATTAACCGGGATAGATATAATCCAGATTTTTGCTTCAAATAGCAAAGTTAAGACAGCTCTCGAGCTTTCTGTCAATTACGTCACGATGACGTCATCAAGTGTCAAATTACAATCAACCAAATATTTATAGATATAATCTTTGAAAATCAATATAAAATCAACTGCAAGAGATCTGATTTAGATTTCTAAGGGAATTGATAGACTAATCCATGGTCTTCATAATTTGTATTACATGCAAAAAGACCCGACCCTTCCTTCCGGTCCAAACCGGAAGTGCCTTATAATTTAAAAATGGAAAACGATGTGAACTTACTTTCAACGATGTTAGGCGCTGGCTAGGTTGTAAGTAACAAGAAAGTTAACGGTGACTTCATAAAATGTTATAGCGCCCTCTAGCGGCATGTTGACAAATGTTACATCATATTACGATTATATTTAAATTATTACGTTTTAAGACCTTTAAGCCATATCTCAGCAACGGAACGTGCTAACATAACACATCTGTTTGTATTGTTAGGTGATGGATAGTTGCACAAAAAGTTCACAAACGTGTGACGTCATCGTTTTAATCAGTTTGAATTCATTTTAATCTGTTTAAATTAACTTAAATTCGTTTTCAATGATTTTAAATTGTTTTGATGGTATAAAAGTTCAATTTTTGAAAAATTTAATCTAAAAAATTGCGAATACGAAAAAGCCCTATGTTCTGTTCCTCGAACAGACGTAGTTCTAGTTTCTTTTCTTTTAGTAACCTAAACCCCATAGACTTTGTACACGTTTTTTCTGCCCGTCACTTTTAATAGAAAACAAAGTCGTATTTACATAAAACTTAACCCAGGTGAAGACCCTATAGTGAACTCGTGTCTCGCAGAAATACGTCATGGTGACGTCATCAGGGGTTACGTGACGTCATCTTAAAGGTGTAATTGATTTAATCTTTGAAATTCAATAACAAATCAACCGCAAAAGACCGAAACAAAATGTTTGTGGCAATAGATAGAATAATCCAGGATCTTAATTTTATCTCGTGTGCGTGAAATCACGTGACCCTTCCTTCCGGTCTAAACCGGAAGTGCCTCATAATTTGAAAGTGAAAAACGATATGAACTTACTATAGGGTTTTCACCTGGGTGTTAAGTTTTATGGAAATACGACTTTGTTTTTCGTTAAAAGTGCTTTGAATTGTGCAAACAACGTTTACAAAATCTATGGGATTGGATTCTGCGTAGCCGAGAGCCTGTTTACCTACCTGTCGCACACGGCGCCCTTCCCCATAGGCAATTTGATGACGTCATCCTGTTTCGCTTGTTGGCGGCTAGTGTCCTCTTGGGTGAGCGTACATTTGCATGCACGTACGATGTCAGTAGTAATACATTCGCTCAAAAAAACGTGTACAAAGTCTATGGGGTTTAGGTTACTAAAAGAAAGAAAAACTAGAACTACGTCTGTTCAAGGAACAGAACATAGGGCTTTTCCGCTTTCGCATTTTTTTAGAGTATTTGTTTTCAAAAAAACCGAATTTAAGTTAATTTAAACAGATTAAAATAAATTCAAACTGATTAAAACGATGACGTCACACGTTTCTGAACCTTTTGTGCAACTATCTATCACCTAACAACACAACATGAGGTGTTATGTTAACACGATCCTTTGCTGAGATATACCTTCAACGTCTAAAAACGTAATAATTCAAATATAATCGTAATATGACGTAACATTTGTCAACATGACGCTAGAGGGCGCTTTAACATTTTATGAAGTCACTGTTAACATTTTTGTTACTTACAATCTAGCCAGCTCCTAACATCGTTGAAAGTAAGTTCACATCGTTTTTTACTTTTAAATTATAAGAAACTTCCGGTTTGGACCGGAAGGAAGTGTCAGGTCTTTTTGCATGTAATACAAATTATGAAGACCATGGATTAATCTATCAAAGGGGTCAATGCTTTATGCGCCTAGGCCAAAACGATTAAATTTCAAGGGTGCCGCAGGGTATGTCCAAGTTCGTTGTTTGCCAAAAAACACAGGAAAGTTCGAGAACTACTTTTACACTAACCTTTAGAGCAAAAATCAAGATTGTATCTGTCATGATTAATTTTTTAGGAATTTTCAAAGGAAAAGGAGTCTTTGCATTCTAACTTCCGGTCTGGTGACGTCATAATTTTTTCTTCCCGTCAACTTGTTCCTAGCATGAAGCTGATTAAATACACCGGTTATAAAGTGATTTCAGCAAACTTCGCCACACACATCAACAGATTATTCATTTTAACCATTTTTCAACCTGCCGCTAGAGGGCGCTATAACGTGTTATGACGTCGCCGGTAATTATTTTGAAAAGTTTATTCTGGCCAGACACTAACATCGTTGAAAGTAAGTTCATATCATTTTTCAGTTTTAACTTATAAGGCACTTCCGGTTTGGACCGGAAGGAAGGGTCACGTGATTTCACGCACATGAGTTGAAATGAAGATCTTTAATTATTCTATCTATCGAGAGCTGTCTTAACTTTGCTATTTCAAGCAAAAATCTGGATTATATCTATCGCGGTTGATTTTTAAGCGACGTTTTAAGGTTTTAAGGTCTTTTCATTGTAACTTTCGGTTTGGTGACGTCAATCAGCTTCGTGCTAACAACATATTGAGAAAGAGATTTATTGATGACGTCACCAAACCGGAAGTTACAATGAAAAGACCTTAAAACCTTAAAACGTTGCTTAAAAATCAACCGCGATAGATATAATCCAGATTCTTGCTTCAAATAGCAAAGTTAAGACAGCTCTCGAGCTTTCTGTTAATTACGTCAAGATGACGTCATCAAGTGCCAGATTACAAGCAACCAAATATTTCTAGATTTAATCTTTGAAAATATATATAAAATCAACTGTAAGAGATCTGATTTAGATTTTTAGGGGAATTGATAGATTAATACATGGTCTTCATAATGTTATTACATGCAAACAAACCTGACACTTTCTTCCGGTCCAAACCGAAAGTTCCTTATAATTTAAAAGTGAAAAACGATGTGAACTTATTTTCAACGATGTTAGGCGCTGGCTAGGTTGTAAGTAACACAAAAGTTAACGGTGACTTCATAAAATGTTATAGCGCCCTCTAGCGGCATATTGACAAATGTTACGTCATATTACGATTATATTTCAATTGTTACGTTTTTAGACCTTTAAGCCATATCTCAGCAACGGAACGTGCTAACATAACACTTCTTTTTGTATTGTTAGGTGATAGAGTTGAACACAAAGTTCACAAACGTGTGACGTCATCGTTTTAATTAGTTTGAAATAATTTTAATCTGTTTAAATTAACTTACATTCGTTTTCAATGATTTTAAATTGTTTTGATGGTATAAAAGTTCAATTTTTGAAAACTTTAATCTAAAAAATTGCGAATGCGAAAAAGCCCTATGTTCTGTTCCTCGAACAGACGTAGTTCTAGTTTGTGTTGGTTTTCTGTTTATTATCTCATGTTTCCCTTTTTTAGGAGTTGGGTTGTGCGTGAATGTATATTTTATAGAAAGAGCCATGTCAACTATAAAGGACTATAAAGAATTATAAAGAACGGCTTCCTCAACCAACTCGCCAATAGCATAGTTGGTAGAGAGGAGAGCTATGGAACGAAAGGTCTGTGGTTCGAATCCGACCATCGTTAACGTTTGTCTTTTTCTTCGACAAATTTTCTAATGGGTTATTTTAACAATAGAACAAAGTTGAAGGGAAAACCGGGTTAGGTAAATAAGCGCCTTGGAAAATACACCAAGAACCGCTAAATTGCACTCTGAAACAGATTGGTTGAAAATAACAAATATATTGGTCGATTTCAACCAATCCAGTTGGTGGATATGTGGATAACCAAAATATTGGTTAAAATAACCAATCTGATATTGGTTACCTATTTAACCAATCCAAATTGGTTATGACACCAACCATTGCAATGTTGGTTAATTTAACCAACCCACAATGGTAGGACTCCAACCAATTTGTATTGATTACCACGTAACCAATCCATATTGGTTATAGCACTAACCAATATATAATGATAGGGCTGCAACCAATTCATATTGGTTAACACGCAACCAATTGCATTGGTTATAACAAATGCAAAAATACAGTATTGGTTAAATCAACCAATTTATAATGGTTAGGCTACACCCAATATGTATCGGTTCCTGCGTGGACAAATTACGTAATGAAATAATACCAATGGAATTAACTTATTACACCTTGCAATTACACATACATACAATAATAACCTATTAGATATTACCTACTGAACACCTACTACAAACTTAGCTATTGCCGTTGTTAGTTTTATAGTTCGCTTTTTTTGTCCACCTCGAAGTCACAGCTAGTTTTTATGAATAATGTCAACATTTAAATACGAATGAAATGTAATGTGAATGTTTCAATATGTTTGCACAAAAATCAAAATTCAATCATGGAATTGTTTGAATAATTACTTATTATGGTCAAAAAATGCATTTGGACTATTGACTATAGATTGGTTAATACCTTGGTTACAAGCTCAACCAAACTATAAGAAGCATTTTCGCGGCCATTGTTGTTCTAAAGGGTGATAACGCCCTAAAAGCTGCCATCGCTAAAATGCTATCACATATTTGTTTAAACTACATGAGAATGATTCTCCTCATTTTGATACTGACCAAACCCCCTAGGCTGATGGCCCAGTGCCCGTCGAAGGCAGATATTAATCGCGCCTCGCATTCACAGACTCTCACATTCAATTTGAGGCAAAACAAATTTCACAAGATTTCACCAATCCAATTTAATAGTCATTTACCATTCAATTTCAAAGTGTCGGTCATTCTTTTTAAACATTGTCTCGGGAATAATCGTCATTACAGATCAAATTCGCCTAGAGTAATCTGTTGCCGAACAGATCGAATTAGTATTATATTTTATATCAATTCAAAACGTATATTTTAATAAATTAGTATAATGTGCGCTTGAACACACATCAGACTAATTTATGTAACATCGGTTTTAAATTGATTGATATCAGACGAATTCGATATCTGAATGCTGCCTTTCGGCAACAGCTTTGACGAATTTGTTTTATAATGACGAATATTACCGAGCCAATGTTTAAATAGAGTTACCAAACGTTGAACTTAAATGATAAATTATTACCTTGGCTTGGTAAAAGCTTGTATTTTTCTCTGACGAAATTAAATGTTTGAGTTGGTTAATTTGAATGATTTGTATTTGTTTTGTTAAATAGTCGGTAATAGTAAATGTAATAGTCGGTTTTCCCGGTAATTTTAACACATACATTACACAAATTTCTCATAATTTTGTCCCCCCCCCCCAAACAAACAAAACCATTCATTTCTTGGTCATTCGGCCGTTTTTATTAATTTCCTGGCCTTAATTTTTCAGAGTAAACAGAACGAAATGCAATCACAACAGTTTCAAATTAAATGAAATAAAAAAACGAATTTGCTTTTTCAATTCCTAGAAAGAGTGAAATTAATTTTTGTTCAGAGTGAAAACAACTGAAAACACTTAATTAGTAATGTTTGCTTTTACCGAGGAGCCATAATAAAAAGAACAGTTTTTTGTTAAGTGGTCACAATTTCACTCTGTTTTGAGTGGTTTTATAAGAGACTCACTCTTTTTAAGATTGAGATTTTCACTCGTTTACATTTTAGAGAGTTCACTATATATTTTCCAGGCACTATATTCACGAATTACATTTTCACCTAGCGAAACAGATTGTGTATGTGATATAAATTTTGCGTTTTTTTTATAAAAGTATGAACACAAATGTATTTATGTTTAACATCTCATTCTTTTTAAGTTTATAGAGAACCAATTTGGAGAATCTCAGACAAAGTTGCAATCGGGCGTGAACGAAGACGCTTGAGATAACATCGGATAATCAACAAGTTACAATAATGGATAATCAATTTGAAAAAAGAAACAATCACACAAAAATACAGACAGACGGACAAACAAGCACAACAAGCATGGACATTGGCCGAATAATGGATTGTGTTAATACAACAACAATATCTGTGTACATATTTCTTAACTTATTTTATCTAATCATGTCTAACCCGTTATCTTTCTTTTTTCTCCAACTATTTTGTAACCCCATTTTGCGCAATGCTATGCAACTTAAGCGGCAGGCTTTGATTTGCAATGCGCGTGTGACGTGTTGTGTTGTGTTGTGTTTGTGTGTATGTTTAACTTGAAAACCATATATCTTTATTATTCTAAATTATATATCTAAAATATAACGGAATTATACACATGTGAAACCAACATATATTTTAATGTATGGTTTGAATGATACATCTTTCCACTATAAAATGAGACATCAAATGTCAAAATCTGATAAATTTTGACAGAGTTATATGTAATATCCCAAGAGAGGTCAAATTATCCATGGGACCAAGTTTTCAATTTTAGGCGTTTGGAATACTTTTCATGTTTGGATAATTGGCTGAAAAGACTTCACTGCAAAAACTGTCTTTAGCGAGTAAACAAAATTCATGTTTGAATTGGTAAACATGTTTACATGCTAAACATGTTTAGCTTGAGAGTGGAAAGTGTTCGGCCATTAAACATTGATGTTCAGAAGTTGGACACGTGCGTTTATGCTAATCACCAACAGCTCATCCAAACAAAATCGAACACAAAAACCAAAACGGATCCATGGTCAATTTGACCACTCTTGAAAAATTACTCATAACTCTGTCAAACATTATAAGATTTGGACGTTTGATGTCTCATTTTAAAGTAGAAAGGTGCATCGTATTGGTGGCAAGCCTGCCAAGTAAATGGGCCCAGTTGTGAGCCAAGCATGGCAAGTTGGGCAAGCCTGCCCCGTTTTAGCTTAGGCATTCAAACCATACATATATATTATCTATGTTAATTACACATTCTAATTGTGGCATTTAATTTTACAATATATTTTGTTTGCATTTTTGGAGACACACTGTACGGTAGAATAACAACAAATGTTATTGTTGAATTCACGTCACTAGTTGAGTCAACGACCACGGTACAAACAACTGCGCTATCCACCACATCCGCCTCGCATACAACCGAAAAATCCACAACAATTTCTCAGTCAACAACAATCCAAGAGTCGACTACGCCTGCGCCTTCGCCCGATCCACAGTCAACTACATCTGCACCATCGACGATTGCACAATCGACTCCACAGTCTTCAACTACACATTGTAAGAAATGTAATGTTTATGTTCAAATTTAGTTGGGTTGAAGGTAGTATACACCATTTTGCTTTTGCTTCTATAACAGTATTAAACAAATGGATTGGTTAACCATATTTTGTGACCCACTCCACAACAAAGGTATTATGTTGCACAAATTAAGTTATTTCCACAGTTGGAAAGTCCACAACGTCAGTTTTCATTTAGTACATAATAGAGCTCCACAGCCCCTCCTGTCCTGGAGATATAACACGTTTGCATATTGATTACTTCTTGGAACTCAAAATAACTGAGAAAACAGGATTTCTGTAAATGAAACCTGTAAACTGTAGGTAATAACTATGTCATTCATGACAACAAATGAAAAACACATTGAACAAACATTTTACCCTCTCGACGTTGAGCGGGTAATTACATAACAATACACAGCGCGACCTAATACCCTTTTTGAGGAGCCGGTCACATTTTATAGTATAGGTTTTCCCGGCTATTTTACATAATGTTTTCATTCAAATTCACCAACTCACACATTCATTTCCGTCCAAGAAAACAAATGTACACGCTTTTAACAAATTTAGTAATTTAAACCCTAAATTTTAAATGTTGGTCACTCTATTTAAGCATTTATGGGAGAATATTCGTCATTACATATCAAATTCGTCTAAGCTGTTACCGAGCGGCAGAATTTAGAAATCGAATTCGTCTTATTTCAATAAATTTCAAACTTATGCTAATAAAATTTGTCTAGTTTTTGATTGAGTCAATCACAAACTAGACTAATACATTTAGCATAATTCTGAAACCGATTGATAACAGACGAATTCGATTAGAGAATGCTGCCCGCTTTCGGCAATATTTTAGACGAATGTGATCTGTAATGAGTGACGAATATTCTCGGCCTGGTGTTTATCAGCTCATCCAAACAAAATCGAACACAAAAACCCAAACGGATCCATGGTCAATTTGACCACTCTTGAAAAATTACTCATAACTCTGTCAAACATTATAAGATTTGGACGTTCGATGTCTCATTTTAAAGTAGAAAGGTGCATCGTATTGGTGGCAAGCCTGCCAAGTAAATGGGCCCAGTTGTGAGCCAAGCATGGCAAGTTGGGCAAGCCTGCCCCGTTTTAGCTGAGGCATTCAAACCATACATATATATTATCTATGTTAATTACACATTCTAATTGTGGCATTTAATTTTACAATATATTTTGTTTGCATTTTTGGAGACACATTGTACGGTAGAATAACAACAAATGTTATTGTTGAATCCACGTCACTAGTTGAGTCAACGACCACGGTACAAACAACTGCGCCATCCACCACATCCGCCTCGCATACAACCGAGAAATCCACAACAATTTCTCAGTCAACAACAATCCAAGAGTCGACTACGCCTGTGCCTTCGCCCGATCTACAGTCAACTACATCTGCACCATCGACGATTGCACAATCGACTCCACAGTCTTCAACTACACATTGTAAGAAATGTAATGTTTATGTTTAAATTTAGTTGGGTTGAAGGTAGTAAACACCATTTTGCTTTTGCTTCTATAACAGTATTAAACAAATGGATTGGTTAACCATATTTTGTGACCCACTCCACAAAAAAAGGTATTATGTTGCACAACTTAAGTTATGTTCACAGTTGGAAAGTCCACAACGTCAGTTTTCATTAAGTACATAATAGAGCTCCACAGCCCCTCCTGTTCTGGAGATATAACATGTTTGCATATTGATTACTTCTTGGAACTCAAAATAACTGAGAAAACAGGATTTCTGTAAATGAAACCCGTAAACTGTAGGTAATAACTATGTCATTCATGACAAAAAATGAAAAACACATTGAACAAACATTTTACCCTCTCGACGTTGAGCGGGTAATTACATAACAATACACAGCGCGACCTAATACCCTTTTTGAGGAGCCGGTCACATTTTATAGTATAGGTTTTCCCGGCTATTTTACATAATGTTTTCATTCAAATTCACCAACTCACACATTCAATTCCGTCCAAGAAAACAAATGTACACGCTTTTAACAAATTTAGTAATTTAAACCCTAAATTTTAAATGTTGGTCACTCTATTTAAGCATTTATGGGAGAATATTCGTCATTACATATCAAATTCGTCTAAGCTGTTACCGAGCGGCAGAATTTAGAAATCGAATTCGTCTTATTTCAATAAATTTCAAACTTATGCTAATTAAATTTGTCTAGTTTTTGATTGAGTCAATCACAAACTAGACTAATACATTTAGCATAATTCTGAAACCGATTGATAACAGACGAATTCGATTAGAGAATGCTGCCCGCTTTCGGCAATATTTTAGACGAATGTGATCTGTAATGAGTGACGAATATTCTCGGCCTGGTGTTTATCAGCTCATCCAAACAAAATCGAACACAAAAACCCAAACGGATCCATGGTCAATTTGACCACTCTTGAAAAATTACTCATAACTCTGTCAAACATTATAAGATTTGGACGTTCGATGTCTCATTTTAAAGTAGAAAGGTGCATCGTATTGGTGGCAAGCCTGCCAAGTAAATGGGCCCAGTTGTGAGCCAAGCATGGCAAGTTGGGCAAGCCTGCCCCGTTTTAGCTTAGGCATTCAAACCATACATATATATTATCTATGTTAATTACACATTCTAATTGTGGCATTTAATTTTACAATATATTTTGTTTGCATTTTTGGAGACACATTGTACGGTAGAATAACAACAAATGTTATTGTTGAATTCACGTCACTAGTTGAGTCAACGACCACGGTACAAACAACTGCGCCATCCACCACATCCGCCTCGCATACAACCGAAAAATCCACAACAATTTCTCAGTCAACAACAATCCAAGAGTCGACTACGCCTGTGCCTTCGCCCGATCTACAGTCAACTACATCTGCACCATCGACGATTGCACAATCGACTCCACAGTCTTCAACTACACATTGTAAGAAATGTAATGTTTATGTTTAAATTTAGTTGGGTTGAAGGTAGTAAACACCATTTTGCTTTTGCTTCTATAACAGTATTAAACAAATGGATTGGTTAACCATATTTTGTGACCCACTCCACAAAAAAAGGTATTATGTTGCACAACTTAAGTTATTTTCACAGTTGGAAAGTCCACAACGTCAGTTTTCATTAAGTACATAATAGAGCTCGACAGCCCCTCCTGTTCTGGAGATATAACATGTTTGCATATTGATTACTTCTTGGAACTCAAAATAACTGAGAAAACAGGATTTATGTAAATGAAACCCGTAAACTGTAGGTAATAACTATGTCATTCATGACAAAAAATGAAAAACACATTGAACAAACATTTTACCCTCTCGACGTTGAGCGGGTAATTACATAACAATACACAGCGCGACCTAATACCCTTTTTGAGGAGCCGGTCACATTTTATAGTATAGGTTTTCCCGGCTATTTTACATAATGTTTTCATTCAAATTCACCAACTCACACATTCAATTCCGTCCAAGAAAACAAATGTACACGCTTTTAACAAATTTAGTAATTTAAACCCTAAATTTTAAATGTTGGTCACTCTATTTAAGCATTTATGGGAGAATATTCGTCATTACATATCAAATTCGTCTAAGCTGTTACCGAGCGGCAGAATTTAGAAATCGAATTCGTCTTATTTCAATAAATTTCAAACTTATGCTAATTAAATTTGTCTAGTTTTTGATTGAGTCAATCACAAACTAGACTAATACATTTAGCATAATTCTGAAACCGATTGATAACAGACGAATTCGATTAGAGAATGCTGCCCGCTTTCGGCAATATTTTAGACGAATGTGATCTGTAATGAGTGACGAATATTCTCGGCCTGGTGTTTATCAGCTCATCCAAACAAAATCGAACACAAAAACCCAAACGGATCCATGGTCAATTTGACCACTCTTGAAAAATTACTCATAACTCTGTCAAACATTATAAGATTTGGACGTTTGATGTCTCATTTTAAAGTAGAAAGGTGCATCGTATTGGTGGCAAGCCTGCCAAGTAAATGGGCCCAGTTGTGAGCCAAGCATGGCAAGTTGGGCAAGCCTGCCCCGTTTTAGCTTAGGCATTCAAACCATACATATATATTATCTATGTTAATTACACATTCTAATTGTGGCATTTAATTTTACAATATATTTTGTTTGCATTTTTGGAGACACATTGTACGGTAGAATAACAACAAATGTTATTGTTGAATTCACGTCACTAGTTGAGTCAACGACCACGGTACAAACAACTGCGCCATCCACCACATCCGCCTCGCATACAACCGAAAAATCCACAACAATTTCTCAGTCAACAACAATCCAAGAGTCGACTACGCCTGTGCCTTCGCCCGATCTACAGTCAACTACATCTGCACCATCGACGATTGCACAATCGACTCCACAGTCTTCAACTACACATTGTAAGAAATGTAATGTTTATGTTTAAATTTAGTTGGGTTGAAGGTAGTAAACACCATTTTGCTTTTGCTTCTATAACAGTATTAAACAAATGGATTGGTTAACCATATTTTGTGACCCACTCCACAAAAAAAGGTATTATGTTGCACAACTTAAGTTATTTTCACAGTTGGAAAGTCCACAACGTCAGTTTTCATTAAGTACATAATAGAGCTCGACAGCCCCTCCTGTTCTGGAGATATAACATGTTTGCATATTGATTACTTCTTGGAACTCAAAATAACTGAGAAAACAGGATTTATGTAAATGAAACCCGTAAACTGTAGGTAATAACTATGTCATTCATGACAAAAAATGAAAAACACATTGAACAAACATTTTACCCTCTCGACGTTGAGCGGGTAATTACATAACAATACACAGCGCGACCTAATACCCTTTTTGAGGAGCCGGTCACATTTTATAGTATAGGTTTTCCCGGCTATTTTACATAATGTTTTCATTCAAATTCACCAACTCACACATTCAATTCCGTCCAAGAAAACAAATGTACACGCTTTTAACAAATTTAGTAATTTAAACCCTAAATTTTAAATGTTGGTCACTCTATTTAAGCATTTATGGGAGAATATTCGTCATTACATATCAAATTCGTCTAAGCTGTTACCGAGCGGCAGAATTTAGAAATCGAATTCGTCTTATTTCAATAAATTTCAAACTTATGCTAATTAAATTTGTCTAGTTTTTGATTGAGTCAATCACAAACTAGACTAATACATTTAGCATAATTCTGAAACCGATTGATAACAGACGAATTCGATTAGAGAATGCTGCCCGCTTTCGGCAATATTTTAGACGAATGTGATCTGTAATGAGTGACGAATATTCTCGGCCTGGTGTTTAAAAGGGTTGAAACGTTAACATTGAAATATGTCTAAATTTGTTTGGTAAAAACGTGTAAACAGCGTGTGAATTTAAATGAAAAAATGTTAATAAATAGCCAGGAAAACCTATATATAATTTACCTGGTATATTAAACCCAACTGTTATACCAGTGACTACATTAGTCACTGGATTAATGGTAATTATCTTGGAGTAATTTTAATGTATTTTATTGTTATGCCTTTCAGATCCTCGGTGCATTGTGGGTCTGATTGAGGTAAGATCGACAGTAGTTAGTTGGTAATCTTCATTGTAATAATTGTGTCCAAGTTGTCACTTTAATCATTACCAGGGTGTGTTCTACTCACGAGAACGTTGCTATCGGTTGCCAACTAGGCGAACATATTTTGTCAACTACTCGAACGTTGCCAACGTTTGGCAACTATGCGAACGTTGGCAACGTTTGTTAACTATGCAAACGTTGCCAACGTTTGGCAACTACGTGAACGTTGGCAACTACGTGAACGATGTTCTATTTGAGGTGCAACAAAATAAATTGGCGCTTCATAACCAATGTGATGCTATTATTCGTATTAATTTGACACATTTTAACGAAAAAAACAACCATATTCCAATTTTAGTTGCCTATATGTAATCATTTGAATACAGCACACACACAAATCACAAAATGAACTCTCCGATGTAATTAATTATTTGAAATTCCTCATAACAAAGGCTTCCGTGTCTTTAAATTGTCTGTCATTAATCTGCTGTGTGGTGGTCAGTTTCATTGTCTACCCGAGTCGGCGACAGTAGATGACGTCAAGACGCGAAGCTCCGAAGAACAACTACCACTTCACAATCTGCTGGCGTTGATGACTTGGATAAGTGACCATGACGCCATACCAACTGACGTCACAAATGTCACAGACTACGTCGATGTAAGTTCTTGCAATGCAACACCAACCTTTCTCCAACACAATTTGTAGATTTTACTGGTTGTTTGACTTAAAAGTGCTAAGTAGTTTGTGTTTTAATTCCAAACAGCATTACACTGGGAATGGATATGATGCGATTTTGCAATCAAAGCGTACACGGTCCTTAGCAGGATGTGATTTCAACAACAGATTTCCAAAATCACATTCAAATTCTCCAAATTTAGATCCTCAGTCTAAATTCACATCCTGAGTGAAGTCGTTAAAGTCCAAATTAACCAGTTTGCGACGGGGGACGTATAAGCACGCGAAGTTTTCCCTAGATTCAAAACGGATGTCGCATACACATGTCACGAGCAAGGCCGGAAATGTCTCTCAGCAGCAAGCACGGGTGTGCTTCCCGGTATCATTAGCCTGAACCCACCTCGGATCAAGTTGCGTTAAAAATAATCCAGCGCCTCGGCTCGGTGATGTTAAAATAATGTTGGCGCAACTGGATGCGAATTTGCATTTTAACAAATTTGGACTGAGGATGTGAATTTAAAGCATTTGGATGTGATTTTAGAAATATTTTGTTGAACTCACAACCTGCTAATAAGGACCGTGTCCGTGTCGAATGCAAAATCCTAGTGTTAGACGGGGGGGGGGGGGGGGTGGGGGGGGGGGGGGGGGGGGGTGGGGGGGGGGGGTGGGGGGGGGGAGCTTTATTTTTCAGTTTGGTATATCTGCTTTTTACTAAACAAATCCTTTTGTTCATTCGCTTATAGACGTACGTAGACACTGTCGACAACCTCTTAGATAACCGCTTTGTGGAAACTTGGGACAGAAATGATGCGGTGAGTAACAGTCCTGGGACCCACTTCATAAAACGTGAAAGCACATAAATTTGCTTAGCACAAAACAAATATTGCTCAGTAGAAACAGGTTACCCGCCAAAACTTTATGTGCTTTTCATGCTAAACAAAAAACAGTTGAATACCAGTCACAAACAATCAACATTAACTGAACATTTGGTTTAAAACCCTGTTTTTGCTTAGAAATAATGTTCATGCTTAGCAAATGTGTGTAGTTATACATGTTGTTGTTTTTAAATTGGACCTTGTTCAGTTGCCTTAAAACAAGTTAGGATTATTGTTGGCTAATGTACACAATCAAAACTAAACAAAGAAAAAGAGTAAACAGCAGGGCTCTTTTTTCACCACAAGTCAAATACAATACTATGACTTTTTTCGGCCGGTACCATCAACCACATTGCAGACCGAATCGCAGGCAGAAACACTGTGATTCGTGCCGTGATTCAAGGCTTGTGATTCTGTTTGACTCGTAGGGAAAGGATCCCTGCTGATTTTCCTCGACTTCGTGCGCGCGGGACGAAATCATTGTTAATTTTAAGTTCTGATTGTGTACCCTTAAAAAACCCACTTAGACCAGAAAGTAATACCTATGATAATTTCAGGGAGTCTTTTCTAATAACAAATGGGATAAATCCTGTAGAAATTGAAGAAAACAAAATGACAACTGTTTGGATCCCTGTACATTTTTAATGGGCCGATTAAGCTTCTTGAATTTGTGACTTCGTCTTTGTCTTCGGGTGTTTTTGTTTTACTTAAACTCCGAACTTCGAGATCTCTAGCCACATTATGGTGCCTGTTGTGCATCAGAAACATTCACGGCACTCGATTGATATGAACCCAAAAGTTGGTGAATATTGTGATTTGCTTCCATTTCTATTTACTTCTCAGTAATTCAGAAGTCAGAGCAAAGCCCAAACCAAAAACGACGAAAGCAAAGGTTTCAAAAACCACCTATAAGGGTTTTCGAAACCCACTTATAAGGGTTTTCGAAACCGTTGCTTCGTCTTCGTATGCAGCTAAGTTACTAACAAGTGTGTTTAGTTAGGAAGGTTAGCATTTGTTGTATCTTAATTTGGCTGCTAAGTTAAATTTGGCTCGGCTCCAAATTAATAGTTAACGTTGTTGCAACTCTCCATAAACAGTTTTGATTATGCAGCGTGCGCAGTCGGAAACTAGTATAACACGGTTCCAAACAAATTAAACAAAGGTTCATTTTGTTCGTTTATATAAGGTACCAGAGTATGCAACCATACTAATCCAATCAACGCAGAATTTACTGGAGGACTTGGCTAGAAAGGCACCGTCAGGGTTTCAACTCTCCCGGAAAGCGTCAAATTTGGGTAAAACAACTCTATTAATTGCCAGTATGAATGTTAATTTACGAGTCTGCCATATTGAATTGAAAGTGATGTAAAATCTTTATTTGTGTAACTTGCAGATATAAATGATTGAAAGTTAATTACAAGTTAATACCACACCCTAAAATCAGATTGGTTGAAAATAACCAATTGATTGGTAGATATGTGTCAAACAAATATATTGGTAAATTTTAACTAAAATATTTGTTATTTTTACCAATACTTTGGTTAAAATGACTAATATCATTGGGTATTTCCATCACTATCTGTTTTTATATTTTTTAGGGGTGTGGTCTTCTCTGATGAATAATTAAAAATGTGTGTTTAAACATTCGGATGTTTTAACCAGTTCGCGCCGGAGGACGTATATAAACACACAATTTCTCCGAGATTCAAAACGGATGACGCATAAACACGTCACGACTGCGTGGGTGTGGTTCCCGGTACCATCGTCCTGAACCCCCTCTGATCGAGTTTTGTTAAACATAAACCCAAGCCAATAAGCCAATAATTCTGGCGCGAACTGGTTAAGCCACATAAAACAATATTGAAAGTGGTGCTAGAATGCAAAAATAGTCTGGCACCATCCCATTCAACAGTTAACAATTCATAAAATACAAAATGGCTTCTTCGTAATTAAGGGAGGACACTTAATATTAACCGGTGTAGCGGTTCGCGAACTATTTTTCTTCAGGAGCTGGGTGGTGAGTGAATGTATAATTCATGTCGTTTTTTGTCAACAAATTGTCTAATATGACAAAGTGGAAGGGAAAACCGGGTAAGGTGCATAAGTGCCTTGAAAAAAACAAAAAAAAACCGCTACACTGGTTAGTTTTTAGTGACTTTCGCGAATAAGGTCCATAGTACCAAAATATTGGGTCATTATTATTAGTATTATTATTATCATTGGTAATGAAACCAAGGCTCCCTCAATATCGCTCTAGGCACTGTAGAAACCTGAATAAACCTGTAAAGAGAAGACAGTGAGAAGAATGTACAGTTTAGGAGGTGGCAAAGAACCCCAGAAGAATATCATTGGAAAAATCCACGGAGTCATTCAGGACTGAAAACCCAATCCACATTATTGGCTCAGGCGGGGTTCGAACCCGGGTCATAGCGTGGAAGGCAAGGAAAGAACCGCTACACCAATCTAACTCCC
Organism: Crossaster papposus; assembly: GCA_037893245.1. Lineage (NCBI taxonomy): Eukaryota > Metazoa > Echinodermata > Asteroidea > Velatida > Solasteridae > Crossaster > Crossaster papposus. Next base: position 131,593 of record JBAIAA010000399.1, read on the forward strand.
CTTATAATCAGGACAACCATGATAAGAACATTGGGCCAATTGTCAGATCTTCAAGCGTTATGAACATTAAATAATCAATTGTACTGATCAACAAACAGAGTACGAAGTGTTGAAATCCACAAACGTAAGTGAGTACAGTTTCCCGTCACGGTCGTCTGATGACGGGTCTCCAACTACGTCGATCACTCTAGAAAAACAAGCAATCGACAACTTGAAGTTAGGAGGTAAGTTTGGTCAGATTACGTAGATAAAATAGAATGATTTTGTTTATCTTAACATAATTTCAATTGGGATGTTTTGTTTTAAAAGTAGGACACACCTTTGGTAATTGCTTGAATTATCATGAATGGATAGATTTGGGGGGTTATATTATACAGTAAATATTGTTTAACTGACCTGTTTGAGGTTTTACAATCATGGATGCTATAACAGGTTATCTAGCGAAATCCTTTTGCTGGATGCCTACAATCATTATTTACTTTCAAATGAGTACGATCTTTCCTAATCATTTTCCCGATATCTGCAAAATCTTCTTTATTCTGATTTTTGGCGTTTCTCTAAAAAAGGGCTTTTATTTTACGCACATTGATTAATATTTGACGAATTCGATCAGTCGCCTAATGCTGCATTTTGGCAACAACTATAGACACATCTGATGCCGATTACACGTAATGTCCGAGACAATATTTAAATAGAGTGATCAACATTTTAAATTGAATGGTAAATTACTAAATTTGTTCGGTAAAGGTGTGTGATTTTTGTTTCGCACAAAATTGAACGTGAAAGTTGGTGAATTTGAATAAATGTTTTTGTTTAAATAGCCGGGAAAACCTATAGAAAGTGACAATATTAATCTGTTTTTTTGTTCAAGATAAAAGGTGAAAATATAACTGACAGTAATCTTTCAAAATGTGAAACCTTGTTTCTATTGTGACTGCAAAGTATTGTGTTAATTCGTATTAGGCTGTTTTTTAACATGCATCAAATTTTTTACATTTTGCAGAAAATGACGACCTCTCCTTCACTACTTTGCTTACAAACGGGAATCTCATTCACGAAAGGTAAACACGGGAAAACTCAAGAAAACTAATTGGTAAAATTCCCGATAACGAGTCACTAATTTTTAAGACCCGAGTTAATCAATATGTCAATAAGGTCGAGTCGTTTCACAGGGTGTAGTCGGTCGAGTCAAGTATTCGAGTCGCAAATGTTTAAACAAATAAACACTTGCCACAGAAACACAATAATGTATGAGTCTACGACACGGTGTGTGCTTGTATCATGGAGGAAAGAAAACAGACGGCCGATGTATGTATATAACGTAGGATAATTATTCTCAAATGTAAACGTGACGTGGACATAAACAGGCATGGCAACTATTTATCGCAAAGTATTGCTCTGTTGAGGGACAGTCATGGCCTTCATTCGATCGGGTCAAGTCATTCTGATAAGGGACTCGAAGCGAGTTGAGTCATATACGTTAAGAAAAGGTTAAATGGTACAATCTGATTTGTAGCTATTTTATTTCCTCCCTATCCATACAGCACGTCAAGGAGACAACCAGCGAGCAACGTCATTAGTCATTCACTGCAAGTTACTGGAAAAATCGTGTCCATTCCCGTCACATTACAAATGAAACTTCTCCGGGTACAGTCATCGTTTCTGATTTTTCTAAAATACAGCCAACCAGTTTATTTAGGACCGAATCAAAGAGTTCCCAAATTGTATAGTAATATAGGTTTGTATAATCATTTTTGATCTCACGCAAATTTCTTAACGGAACATTAATTTTGTCCCCGAACATCGCTGAGCCTCAATTCTCAATTTGAATTTCAAAATGTTTCAGTGATTTCATTTAAGGTGTATTTTAATTTAAGTTTCACTAAAAATTCGTCTCAATGGGCAATCGGCATTAAATTGAAAAAAAACCAAACGTTGTTTTGTTATCATTTGTTTTAGCACTTTTGTCAATTGAATTTATTTCCCAAAAGACTTAGAGTAATTTTAAAAGTGAACAAAGAAATTAAAACGGCGGGACTCGAACCAACTGAGCTATATTGCCCTATGTTGGCGGTCTTCCAAATTGTCAGTATCTTTGACGCTAGTCGGAAGTAATAAACGCCAGAATTCCTTTTGACCAGGGATCACGCCCAATTTTACGATACAACCTGGGAAGCGACAATGTGGGGATCACCCAATGAGGATACGACTTAGATTTAGAAAATACGGAATAAAAATAGAACATTGTCAAATCGAATTAACAGGCGCGAGTTTATTTGTTTACAAAACTCAATCCGAGGCGGGTTCAGGCCGATGGTACCAGGAATCACACTCACGCATTTCCGACTTTGCTCGCTGCTGACAGATATTTCCGGCCTTGCTCGTGACGTGTTTATGCCTTATCCATTTTGAATCTGGAAACAACTTTGCGTTTATATACGTCCTCCGGCGCAAACTGGTTAATTTCACGAATTCGAGACGAATCAGAATAAACATATTTGAACTATACTGCACTTTAAAATACAAAAAAAAAACATTGGTAACTTCTTCAAATTGAGAATTCAGCTCGACAGTGTTCGGTGATTAAAGTAGGGGTAGTTACAAGATTTTGTTTGATACAAGTGTTGAAATAACTTGGAAAACCTATAGTAAAAAAAGATACAAGGAAATGTTAATATCGTTGAATGTGTGGTATGTAAATTTAATCAACGACTCGATTCATGTTTATAGGAGCAACAACCAAACGAGGAATCTGTTTGCGCATTTCTGGATGAAACTAAACGGTAAGTAACTATCTTCAAAACCATATCAAACCTTGGCACATTGTACGCGACAAAGCATCACCAACAAAGTCATACAAACTGAGGTAAATATTATCTTCTAGTGGTCGCATGCTGCGATTGCTCTTTAAGACTGGTGGTAGGTCATCGTGCGATTGATGGTACGCGTGGTCATTTGATTACCAACGATTGGAGAAGATCTAGGGCAATTAGATCAGTCGTAGGTTATCGTGCGACTAGTGGTGGCGTTCAGCGACCGCTTATGATAGGTTCCCACTGTCGTGCGATCCGTTACGAAAGCCACGATTGGCCATTCGTAGCTGATCGTGGAATTTTTGTTTGGTTACGAGTTGATGCGAGTAGATACGTTTTAGTACGATTTGGTGTGCTTGGATGCGATATAGTCACAATTTGTCAATTTCAGGTGTCACGATCTGGTCTCCCGTTCAGATACAATCAGATACGTTCCGATAGGATTGTCCCGATTGAGTCCACGATTGGGTCCCGATCTGATACGATCAGCACGATCGGGGTCCCCTATTTGGGACGATCTGGTACGTGCAGATACGTTCCGATACGTTCCGATACGATCATCACGAACCGATGCGCCCTGTTGCGATCAGATATGATTGTGGTCGCGATGTCTTTCACGATCGGGATCGAGAGTGATCACGAGTTGAGCCACGAATGGACCCCGACGGGTATATATACAGCCCGACTGACCATGGACTTCATTGTTTCTTGAACTTCTACAGAGTGAAGACTACAACCCACAATCAGATCGCAGCGCATCTCAACAGAGGTGGTGTTTGTCTTGTCCAGGGTTGAACCCGATCACCACGATTTGGAAGCCCGATTAGATGCAATCTGTCGCGCTTTGTTACGATCCATTACGATCTGATGCGATAATCATGATTGAAATTAATCGTGTTTATCGTAGAAAATGTTTGAACCGTCCAAAAATTGTCTACGATCAACACGATTGCCACGACTGACCTCAAGATCTGATAAGATTTGATAGGATCACCACGATTACTCAACGATTAAGACCACGATTTCAATCGTGGCGCGAATCAAGATAGTGGGAACCTAGCATTACACGATTGATCGTAAAGTCGTACGACAGGTGGCACCACCAATTGTCCGGTGGCAAGACCAGTCGCACGACCAATCGTGCGACTGCGTGACCCGCGACCACTCACGACTAATGGTGCGACCATAATACGCCACTGGTGGTGCTACCATTTAACATAACGAATTTAACATGACACAGTTTAGTTGTTTCTTGGTGCAAAAGAGCCACTGACTTCACATCACAAATAGGGTCTGGAGCTAAAACTACTAGCTCAAATCAAGATATCTTGATATAATTTTCATTCTAGAAAGATTCCCCATCCATTGGTGTAGGTTGTTTTGGCCTCGGGGTAGTGGAAGTATGCTTGTCCGTTGAGATAATGCTTGTCTTGTTTGTATTGCACCCTGTACAGGTTAGATCCAAGATTTAGTAGACATACATTTGAAATGTAGGCACAAGGAACATTGGGCCGTATGCATTAAAAGTAGTAAATACTATTTACTTGAAAATGTAAGTATTTACTTCAACGTATAACAATTATGCATAAAATGTAGTAGAAGCTTTTACTCAAAGCTTTCACTACTAGCATTTGCTCAACAACCTTTTACTTGTAACTACTTCCATTGATATGCATAACATCAAGTATTTACTAGCGTTTTCCTAGTAGGTGCATGGAAATTCCAAGGTAGCTACAGAGCTATCTTGGCAGTATACTTGTACATAATGTGTCGACAACACATCTGGGTAATTCCACGTCATTCCACACACTTTTTTGCTCGACCCCCTTCGATTTCGATGACATTTGGTGTGTGGCTTGGTACTCATGAGAAAATCTGATACGCAAAATTGTTGCAAAATTCGGTCATTTTGTGTAGGAGCTGCAGCAGTTACTGTATTCGCATTCATAGTACTCTATTTGCACTGCTGCTTTGTTCGGGCCCCAGAATCTATACTTGAGTTTTAGATATGGGGAGATTCAAGAGAAGAAACCGGAGCCCGAACAAACCAACGTGGGGAGGCAAGGCGGTACACAGTAAAAAAAATTGTATAACTTCACAGTTGTTTTTCTGTAAAAAATGTCAATATATAACAGTAGATATTACTGTTGGGATTTCTATGCGTATAAACAAAACTAGTACTGTCTATGCACATTTTTGAATTTCTCTGTTTGGTTACAGAATGTTCGCTGTTAAATTAAAGTTTTGTACTGGAACAAGAAACATCATCTTTTGAACAAGCATTTTCTTCCGTTATGTTAAGACACATCAACATTACTGTTTTATAACAACACAATTTGCTGTAAATATACAGCAACGACAACGAAGTATTTATTTACAGAGAATCTACTGTTCTCCTACACGAATCTCACCACGCAGGAACTGACCAACCAGAAGTGAGGAAACTAGTGTTCACAAAAGTCATGCTAAACCGTGTTGTTATACCACAAAACACACCTTTTTGACCACTTTGTGTAATTATTAAAGCAATTCACTGATACAATTTTGATTTTTAGCAAATAAAGCTGAAGAATTGCATCCCATCTCCTTCCGCATTGAAATATTAAAATTATTCATTTGAAAGCGTGACTTCATCATTGCGGGAAAAGCTGAATATAAAAGTAACTCACGACCGTGGTTAAAGTGTTTAGTAGGTTATCGTAGCATTTGTACTATATATCTGTATACGTAATACATGTAGTATTGTGTAATGTGTAATAACTAGTTACTTATAATAGGTCTGGTTCCCATTCCCACTTCATTCATCGATGTAAATTGCCGCAATACGCGTAACAGAAAACTGTACTTCAACAGGAGCGTTTGTTTTTGGATAAAACTTGCTGTTATATTAACAAAACAACAACGGGTTAATCACTGTTGCAAAACAGGGGAATCACTGTAGGTGTACAGTACCCAATACAGTAGAATCTCTGGTAATAAACAGAGATAAAACAACAGTAGAATGTACTGTTACAAAACAGTAACTTCTGTAATGCCAATTGACAATAGAATGTACCGTTAATTAACAATTTTTTTTTTTTTTTTTAAACAGTGTAGGGTGGTGAAAGAGGGGGGAACAAAAAAAAAAGTGTAAGTAACAGCTGCTGTCCACTCGAGTCTAGGCCCAGATGTATAGAAGTACACATAATGTTTTACTTGCACCTACCGTACCGGCTTCACCTCACCGTTCATCCTTGCCTCAACCGGACTTAACACTGACAGTATCTAATCTTGCGCCCTCACGCGCCGCAGTGCAAATAGTACTCTATTTGCACTGCTGCTTTGTTCGGGCCCCAGAATCTATACTTGAGTTTTAGATATGGGGAGATTCTTCGCTCCGAACCGGGACCACGAAGCCTCACCCATTCCCAATATATCTCGCCCCAAATACCACCCATACCTCACCCATACCTCACCCGTACCTCACCCGTACCGCGTCGCCCATACCGCGTCGCCGGTACCGCGTCGCCCGTACCGCGTCGCAACGCGTCACACGCACGACGCCGCCTACATGACGCCGTCCGCACAACACCACTCGCACGACGCCACCCGCACGACGCCACACGCACAACGCGACGCCGCCATCCAACCGGTAAAGCCGGGAACTATACGCCTATCTGATGGCGTTTGCCGTAAATGCTATAGCGTATTATTCGACAGACGCGGTGGAAATGCGTGCAATGAAAACCAACTTGTATTTGAAAGTCGCCCCTTGTAGACGGGGGCGCGTGTAGCCATTCAGACTATCGATGCTAACCAGATCGGCGGAGGCAGGTTCTGAAGGACCAGCACCAGAGTTAGAATATCCTACATGCAGTTTGCGAGTAGCGCGTTGCAGTTTGACACTGTAGGTGGGCAGAGGGCGGATAGCCCTACATACCGGGGCATCAAAAGCCGAGAGTTATTAGGGCGCGGAATACTACCTAATGAGCGACAGTTCGAACCATCCGGCGCAATTGCGACCTTCAAGATATCTTAAACGTACATGTACATTTTCCATGCTCCGCGGTGCCAAGGAGCGTCAATGACGGGTATATTATTATGGGGTCTCGTGTCGTCACTCCTCGCTTAGAACTCCGCCCTCGCTTTCGGGAACATCTCGATAGACTTGCAGACGCCAAACGAGCACGGGAAGAAAAATAGCGCGGAACTGGGAAATGCGTCCTGAATGAACCTACAAGACCGCCCCCTACCTTTAACGCTGTTCATTTAGTTAATAAATTAATTTTGCAGATGAGCTTCACAAGTCCGCAAATATGCGCAGGACAACAACAAACAGAAGTGCTGCGTGTGGGACTTTTCTCGACGCCGAATTGCATGCATAAAGCGCCCCGTTTCCTCAAATTTCCCCTTGTGGGGAAAAGCCTACCGCAACTGTGTACAGTTAATATCTATTTTATTGTAATTATTGCCATTACCACTTTACTCAGGCACTTTTTCACACACAAACAGATAACAATACAAAGAAAAGGTTGTTTCATTCTGAGGACTGAAGACCATGAGACGTTAATTTACTACAGGGATACAGGGCTACTGGCCCCTGAATGGCCATGCATGTTCGATTGGATTCATCTATGCGTTGGAAACGGGCAGTGTTGCAGAACGGCTGCACCGATGGACCGTTGCAGACCAGTCGACACGCAATTTTCGCCAAGTTCAGCGGCGACCGTGGAAACAACAACATAGCTTTTCACCATCGAAATGGTTCTTAGGGTCTGTAAAGAAAAATATGACTTCGATCAATCATTAAACGTCATTTAGGAAACGGAAAGGAAAAACAAAAGAACATTTCGATTAAAAACAATTTAGGCCAATCTGGTTATTATGGCAACTACTTCACGTGCCGCTATTCCTTTTTTATAATTCTTTTGAGGTCTTTAGGCAAAAGTTCCGATCCCAAAATAAGACTTTTAAGAAGTGGAGTAAAGATGACCACAAAATAAAAAATAGACAAGGATTGGCCGAAACTTGTTTATGTCACTCATGCAGAGGCCCGTCCTCTGAACTTAAATAGTTACATTCAAATGTAACCCGCAGGGCCTAACCACTGCGGAACTTCTATTGCCTCTCACGCAGAGGCTCATCCTCTGATCTTAATCGGTTAAATTTAAAATTTAACACGCGGGGCCCGTCCACAGCGGAACTGCCCATACTGTGATCTTAATCAGATACATTCAAATTTAACACGCAGGGCCTATCCACTGCGGAACTTCTATTTGCCTCAAATGCAGAGGCCAGTCCTCCGATCTTAACGCTAACCCTACCTAATGCTGCTTTTGACTAGCAGTAAAAAGTAGTATGCAGAACTCTCACCTACCTGTGTACAATGCCTATAGTAATTTTTAGTATTTGGTACATGTACACCCCTAATTGCACTCGTAGTACTAAGCATTGGGTCCCTAGCCCTCTGCTTGCTGAGTGTTCATGGCCCATGTATACTGCGTGGAGTGTTCTAACCTCTACAGCAAAGATTGTCACATGGGACACGGCAATGGGTCAAGGCTGAACTACTGCATTTGTTGCCAGGTAAGAATTACTGACCTGTATAACCACTATTAGTATTTTGTGGTTGGCAGTATCTGTAATTTGACAGTACGCACCCAATCATCAGTCACGGAGAGACTGTAGAGAAAGGAACCGAGCTACAAAATGTTAAGTAATATTATGTAGTACTCAGTTCTTTAGCCGGCCCAGAGTAAAGCCTAGGGGGTTAGGGTTAATCAGTTAAATTCAAATTTAACACGCAGGGCCTATCCACTGCGGAACTTCCATTTGTCTCAAATACAGAGGCCCGTCCTCTGATCATATCAGTTAAATTCAAAATTTAACACGCAGTGCCTATCCACTGAGGTACTTCTATTTGTCTCAAATGCAGAGGCCCGTCCTCTGATCTTAATCAGTTAAATTCAAAATTTAACACGCAAGGCATATCCACTGCGAGACAAATTTTGTCTCTCATGTCCCTACATGAGAATAATTTCAGAATAATTAATTAGTTACATTCAAATTTAACACGCGTGGCCTATCTATTGCGGAACTTCTTTTGTCTCTTATGTAGAGGCCCGTCCTCTGATCTTAATCCGATACACGGTCGAATTTAACACACAAGGCCTATCCACTGCGGAACACTTTTGTCTCTCATGCAGAGGCCCGTCCTCTGATCATAATCAGTTAAATTCAAAATTTAACACGCAGGGCATACTGTGAGACTTATTTTGTCTCTCATGTCCCTACATGAGAATAATTTCAGAATAATTAATTAGTTACATTCAAATTTAACACGCGTGGCCTATCTATTGCGGAACTTCTTTTGTCTCTCATGTATAGGCCCGTCCTCTGATCTTAATCCGATACACGGTCGAATTTAACACACAAAGCCTATCCACTGCGGAACTACTTTTGTCTCTCATGCAGAGGCCCGTCCTCTGATTTTAATCCGATACATACGAATTTAACACGCAGGGCCTATTCACTGCAGAACTACTTTTGTCTCTCATGTATAGGCCCGTCCTCTGATCTTAATCCGATACACGGTCGAATTTAACACACAAGGCCTATCCACTGCGGAACTACTTTTGTCTCTCATGCAGAGGCCCGTCCTCTGATCTTAATCCGATACATACGAATTTAACACGCAGGGCCTATTCACTGCAAAACTACTTTTGTCTCTCATGCAGAGGCCCGTCCTCTGAATTAATCAGCTACATTAAAATGTAAATGTAGGATACACCATTTGCAGATATGGAGAGAGAAAAACACAACATTTACTACCGAATTGTTAAGAAATATCTTACTCATCTGAAAGTAAATAAAGATCTAGGCGTCCAGCAAATTGATCGCGAAAAAACACAACTAACATAAGAATAACAGCTCGACGCCGGTTGAAAACAAACGCTGTTTTTCGTGCTTTTCTCGGCATTAATGACTGTAAACTTCGGACAGGCCAGTTTAAAGATATTTACTATAAAATACAACCTTCCAAATTCGCCCATTCATGATAATTCAAGCATTTACCAATAGTGTATACCACCTTTAAGACGCAGGGCCTAATCCACTGCGGAACTTTATTGTTTGGTCTCAAATGCAGAGGCCCGTCCTCTGATCTTAATCAGTTAAATTCAAATTGAAAACGCAGGGCCCTTCCACGGCGGAACTCCTTATGACTCAAATGCAGAAGCACGTCCTCTGATCTTAATCAGATACATTCAAATTTAACACGCAGGGCCCGTCCACGCGGAATTTCTATTGCCTCTCACGCGGAGGCCCCACCTCTGATCTAAAAATAAACATGTTATATTAAAAATTCAGCACACAGGGCCTGTCCACTGCGTCACTTTTATGTACTCTTATCCTCTGATGATATCCATGTAAGATAAACATTCCTCACGCAGGGCCCGTCCCCTGCGTAACTTTTGTTCTCTCATATCCTCCGATCCTAACAATGTTGGTTTTAAATTCAAGATGCAGGGCCTACCCACTGCGGAATTTATATTCTCTCTTATGATCTTAACATTGTTATATTTAAATTCAACCCACCGGGCCCGTGCACTGCGGAACTTATATTCTATCTTAACCTATGATCTTAACATTGTTAGATTTAAATTTAACACACAGGGCCCATCCACTGCGCAACATTTGTTACCTCTTATTCTGTAATCTTAACAATGTTAGAATTACGTTCCGACACGCATGGCCCATTCACTGCGTTACTTCTATTCTCTCTTATGCTTAGATCTTAACCATTGCTAGATTTAAGTTCAACACACAGAACCTGACCACTGCATAACTTATATTCTCTCTTATCGTCTGATCGTCTGATCTTAACAATATGTAAGATTTAAATTCAGCACACAGGGCGCGTCTGCTGCGTAACTTATAACTATCTCTCATCCTTTGATCTTAACTACACTAGATTAAAATCCAAAACGCAGGGCCCGTCCGCTGCAAAACCTATTATCTTAACCATGTTAGATTACAATTGAACACACAGGGCCCATCCATGCACTGTTTCTCTCTTATGCGGAGGCCCGTCCTCCGACGGATCTTAACCACGCTAGTCTAGCGTAAAATTTTGCATTTTAGTACAACTCGACCGACAGTCGGTCGCGCCTTCTTGCATTATACGTGCCACCAAACATGGCTGTTCAGTATGCCTAAAACCGGAAATCTATTGTCCAATTTAAAACACAAGAGGGCGCTGTCCAATCACAGATTGTTTTGGTTTTGTGCATTATAAGAATATTCATGAGATCATTGTCCCCCTACAAAAACAGACTCAACGAACCGTCCAGCATGAGGGCTTGTCTTTGGGGCTGTTCTATTGTGATAAAAAGGGTACTAGCTGTACCATTTCATCATAGCTGTACCATTTCATCATACCTGATGCTAAACAACAATGCGCGTCATTTCCACGCGTAAGGCGTTCAAAAGACTGCACTCATAAGCCAGCGAGCACTAAGAAACGTGCCGCGAGGCTGCCGACCGCCTAAGTTCACACGCTGCTCAAGGCGCTACAATTCATTTGAGGGTCCACTCTCCGTTTTGTTTGAATAACAAGGCCCCTTTTGTTTGTTTAGGCCCGTCCTAAAACACGAATGCTGCCAACAAGAATGCATTATAGTTCTGAACCGTCTTGGGACCGGCCCTGTTCGTCGTCTACCTTAATGATCTGCCTAAGCAAGTTCATTCTACCGTGATGTTCATTCTACGCGACTGTATCATGTACAGGATGATCAGCATACCTGCAGATAACAACATCCTGCAGGAAGACATCTTGTCTATAAAGCAGCAATACATGTCTACAAAGCAGCTAACCATCTAGCAGCCGTTGACATCCACAAATTTACAATCGACAAGGAAGCTAGTCAACGTTCCACAATCAGACAAACATCGGCCACTTCATTGAAATCTGGACTCCAAGTTTTCAAATGAAAAAAGTGTTTAAACTCCGGCCCAATTAAAAACTTGACCACAGATGGCCTTTGACCTCAGAAGTTGAACTTGAAAAACCACTCTCGTATAGTGAGATTTCATCTCCGACCGAAACAAGATTGGAAATGAAAAGCAAGGCAATGACAGCCATACATTATCGGGGTTGTATTATATATAAAAGGGGTTGTATTATATATAAAAGCGGTGACCAAACGACAGTGGCCAAAATCTCGATCGATCAAATAATCAAAACAGCCTTGGTCCTCAAAGAAGTTAATTGCCCACAATAATAATACATGTAGTTGACTTCAATAGAGAACTTCTTTGTAATTGGAACGTATAAGGTTTGCCCAGAGCGGGCCTGATCCCCTATACTTATGCAAAATACGGGATCTTAGCACTGTCCTGGGACGAACCATGGCGATTACGCATGCCGGCTTTTCCGTGTCTTAGGTCACAATAGTATTGTGCGGAATGACCTGAAACAAGCCAAGCCCCTTGGTTGTTTCTCCCGGGTTAAACCTCTATGAGCAAGGCTTGAATAAGTTTCTGCTTAAATAGCGCTTACATTGGCTTTCTCCCAAAAAATTGAAAACAGTTGCATGGCATTATTATATACAATCATATTGTACACATGGGTTTGATTTTACATTTATAATTGGCTTTCTCCCAAAATATTGCAAACGGTTGACAACGGCAATGCCCTTTTCTATGGTCTTCCGCATAACCAGATTGCTCGTCTCCAACGCCTCCAAAACACCGCAGCCCGCATAGTTACACTCTCTAAAAAATCCTGTTCCATCACGATACATAGAACTAATTTATTTGTTCCTCTCATTTGTTATTGTTTCTTTCAAGTTAAAGATTACTTTGTTTGTTTTTTAGGGTCTCTGCGCCTTGAACACCCAGCAGGGTGGATATGTGCGCATTACAAATCTTATTATTATTATTATTATTATTATTATATACAAACACATTTTACACATGGGTTTAATTTTACATTTATAATGAAATGCATCTGCCACCGTCGAAGGAGGCACTTATAGCAAGTAAAGACATGCTGACATAACCGGCAGTGTTCTTGGACTCTAATATTAATAATACCAAAAGCTTCAATTTCAATACGGTTGTTTTTTTTTTTTTTTTGTTATTTATTTATTTATTTATTTATTTATTTTTTTTTTTTTTTTAACGAGGATTGTTTGCAACAAAAGGGCTACAAAATACTAATATCGTCTTATTGTTTAGAGAGACTTTTCAAGTTTTCATCAACAATTGTTTTATTTTTTTAAAACAGGGACAGAACTACGACTTGTCTGATTTTATGGTCGGTAAGAAATACCCTTTTTTCTTACTAAACAAAGTTGTGCTGAATACTGTGCCGGTTTGGTGACAAGATATGTGATTTAGTTACCTATCTTCGAAATGTGTGGTTCTTTTTTGTTAGTTACCTTAAAATAATTAGGAACACTCGAAATGTCGTCTATTCCGGAAGCAGGCTAACAAAAATAAGGCCGCGCAAAAAACACATAAATGCCTCATTAAAAGTGTACTGACCTAAAAGGTTAAAACGGTCTAACACCCCGACCAAACCTGCGTTGCTATACTAAACTCAAAGGCAAATCACATGTCAGAACCCCTGCCCCATACCAGAGCAAAGCAAAGGCGCCCAACCAGAACATGTGGCACTCTGACTAACGAAAACAAACATCACATGCAAAACGTGAGCATAAAGCAAAGTAATATAAAAACAGGTACAAGTATGCGTTATAATTCACTTGAATTTTGTCATTGTAAAATAGACACTTTATGAATCTATTTTTTTATTTTTTTTTAATATCCCGAAACAGTCGGAGTCACCATGTTGGCCCAACACCACTGCCAAAATGAATATTACTATACTGCGGGTCACTCCTTCGTGCACACAAAACCTCGCATTTTGCGGCGGTGAGCCGTCAACCCGCTTAAGACTTCGCTGCGTACCTCATTATAAAGACAACGCTGAATTCTGACTGGCCATATACGATGCAAGAGCACCCACCAGGCTCTACGATATTTCATTCCCATGGTGTGAATTAGCACCGAAGTCCCAACATTTAGATTATACGGGCTTTCCTACAGATATGCAGCGGAAATATATTATTTCAACACAGACTTCCAACTCAACCTAAAATTAGCCGAGTAAAGGTTTATAAAGGTCTCAATTAAACCAGCAAATCAGATCTGTAGAAAAAACACCCCCGAAATAGAGCAATCAACGAAGACCACTGATTACACTAAGAGTACTATACGACATTTGAATGCGGAGAAACAGACCCGTTCAACCGAAAACCAGAAACTAAATAAGCGAAATGATCGGAAACACTCATTTTGGGAACAAAAGCCAACTAAAGACGGCTGCCCAAACATGTGTGCGTGCTATAGGGCTGCCCCTACACCATTGTGCATGTTATGTAACTAACTGCGATATACTATACACCTGATTCAATCGCACGGCGAATTCTACGTAAATATGCATTATATGAATTCAATACAAAAGTGAATTTTTAAATGCGATAAGAGATATACCTCTACTGGTGATCAATGTCTTCATCTTTTTTGTTGTTGAAAATTCATTGCTGAAAACGTATATGCAAACATTAAGTAGCCTGAATAACATAACTTCATTTGGACACGATATTAAAACCTGCATTCCTGGCCCTAATTGTTAAACAAATAGGCCAGTCCTTTGTATAGACCATTGTGGCGCTCTCACATTCCATTGCCACGCATCAGTGGAGCCACTCCCAACCGTGCAAAATGTTGTCTTCAGTACGAAGACTCTATACCGCTAAGCATAGCAAGTATTCAAACCTATATGCTGGCGCACCCTGGAGACGTTTTCTAAACCGTCTGCCGAAGCAAACGCAAAACGTGAGGTAAAACAAGAATACCTGCACTTCTATAAGAATACAATTGTCTCAGAGCACGGCTCCATAAACCAAATCGACACGCCCTTTTTCAAGGGGGGCTCCTTCAGTTTTGAGCTGCACCAACAAAATAAATTAAAAAGTGGTTTGATCCTACCTCATTTCTCCATACAATTCAAGAAAGGGTCTTCACACTAGCACAAATGTCCGAACTCACAAACACAAGCGCGATTGACTTTTACTGGGATGGCAAAACCTTCCCAGAAATGACCCCTCTTAAATCCTAGGTTGCTGCCATGCCGCGGTGTAAAACACGGCCCGAGGCTGGCTATCGGTCCGGCCGGGAAGACGTGAACGTCCGGCCATGACGAAACCAGACTTAACACTGACAGTATCTAATCTTGCGCCCTCACGCGCCGCAGTGCAAATAGGAGCGATATTACACATTTGTTGGAAGTTAAAGTCATTTTACTCCTGGAGTCGGCAATTGCCCAAGCTGATTTTTCGTGTGCGCCATGTACAGTTAACTATCTCACGACTACAACAAGTTAATCAAAACCAGAGCATATACTTTTGAGATAATCGAGGTCAAAGGTCAAGGTCACCTTAAATGACCCAGATTTGGGTCAACACATAAAAGCATGTCAAGTGACATATCGGTGGATAGAGAATTTTGTGCTCTTTCCAACATCACCTCACTTACTGAGATCGAACCATTCGGTAGGGGTATTTAGCCATTTTTAGGTAGATTTGTGGGTTTTGGCCACAAAACCCCCTAAAACTTCAAACTGCTCCAGCTCCTACACAAATGACCGAATTTCGCTAATATTTTGGGTAACAGAGTTTCTCATGAGTACCTCGCCACACACCAAATTTCATCAAAATCGAAGGGGGTCGAGCAAAAAAGTGTGTGTAATGACGTGAATGACCCCATACCGTATGCAAAATGGCTGAGTTACCAATTAGAAAGCAGAAGGAGTACCAGCCAAGAAGAGTGGCTTTGGTGAAGTATATCTGAAGGACATCTATATGATTTGAATGGCCTTGTGTGCAAGGGTTCTATAGTCTGACCATAAGAATGAATAAATTCATAAGTAAATACTAGGCAAGTACTAGCATTTACTACGAAGCAAAAGGTAAATGTTATGCATACCAAATCGATCATATGCTTTTACTTGTATATTTACTTGACAAGCAAATGCTTTTACTTTTACTTTTAACTATAAGTATTTACTATTTTGTTATGCATACAGGCCGCCCAATGTTTATACATTGTAGATTTCCCATGCACAGGTCGGTAGTGTGGAGTACCGTCGGTTGTTACGTCGATAAAACCAAAGATACACCATCGTCTATCGGCTGCAAATGCAACCACACGACAAGTTTCGCAGTGCTCATGCAACTTAAGGATTTCCAGGTAATTAATAATTCTTCAAATGTCAAAATGAGCTTAGCACAAATGTATGGGCTCTAAAAAAAGAAAATGAGATTTGGAATTAAAAGTAGGATACACCATTGGTAATTGCTTGAATTATTATTATTATTATTATATTTTTTTTGGGGGGGGGTTGTATTTTATAGTAAATACTGTTTAACTGACCTGTTCGCAGTTTTACAATCATGGATGCTGAGACAATCAAGAAAAACGGCGTTCGTTTTCAACCGGCGTCAGGCAGTGGTTCTTATGTTGTTCTTGTTTTTCGCGATCGCCGTCCAGCGATCGCGTGGTCCAGCGATTGTGAATTTTGTTTTATACAATTATATTTTTCGGAACAATTACAGGATATCTTGTGCAATCATTTTGCTGGATGCCTACAATCAATATTTACTTTAAAATTAGTAAGATATTTCTTAATAATTCGGTAGTAAATAATTTGTTCGATATCTGCAAATGGTGTAACCTACCTTTAACATCGACTCCATCTTAACGAACTTCCATTGTTATAAGTGTTATAAGTGATTCGGACCACAGATCTTTCGATCCATAACTCCCCTCTCTACCAAATAGGCTATCGGCGAGTTGATTGAGGAAGCCGTTCTTTATAATTCTTGTTAGTTCTTTAATGTAGCTGAGCTTGCGATTGTTCTTTCTCATGAATATACATTCACGCACCACCTAGCTCCTGAAAAAAAAAATATATCGCGAACCGCTACACCGAATAGTATTAACCAGCTCGCGCCGGAGGACGTATATACACGCATAGTTTTCACCAGATTCAAAACGGGTGTCGCATTTAACACGTCACGAGCAAGGCCGGAAATGTCTGTCAGCAGCGAGCAATTCCAGAATTGCTTAAGTGTGCTTTACAGTATCATCGACCTGAACCCGCCTCGGATCGAGTTTCGTGAAAAAATAATCCCGTGCCTAGGCTCGGTGATGTTAAAATAATCCTGGCACGAACTGGTTAAGTGCCTTCCGTATTTCTACAGGGGGAGGATGTTCCAATTATACTTTTCAGCGTCCCTGATAACTTACCGGGGCTGAGCGGAAACTTTCAGCTTTGTAGTTTTACATCACCGCCGCGAGGAACGTTAGTATGACGCGCGTTCCTATTGGATTTAATGTTGTCATTATACAGAAAGGTCGCGGTACGTTAACCAAAACAAAGACCAGTGAGAACAAGGCTTTAGTTTTCTTTGATTACTTGATTGATTGACAGATTTCTGAAGGGGACCAGAAGGCGCTGGAGATTCTGACTTACCTCCTGTGTGGTCTGTCTATCATGGGTCTCATGACTACCCTGTCGGTCTTCACGGCTCTAAGGTAGCCTCAATTCTTGAGCTGTTTATCTTTGATTATTGGCACATTGAATGTTTTGACAGGTGTTTGTTGTAAAAGTACGATACACCATTGGTAATTGCTTGATATAGGTTTCGATATGTGCCAGAACATAGCCTAGGTGTGTCGCGATACAGATTGAGTAGTCGAAACATAGGGGTGTCGGGACACAAGGGGTTCCGGAACACAGTCACCGGTTAATTTGTACATTGATTGATGAATGTTGTGTGTTTGGTGTTTACTGCACCTCTTGTAACATGGCTGTAATTTGAATTGCAATCTGTTTATGCATTACGTGTTGTTCATTTAGATCTTTGCTGAAATCTGAGCGTGTCATCATTCACATCAACCTGTCAGTTGCTCTCATAGTGGCACACTTTCTTCTCTTTGTCTCTGGTCTGGCTACCAAACACCAGGTAAGTAGTCAATTATATTTCTCCGTTTTCTTAAAACTGGGAAGAAGAGCAAATACCAGCTTATCCACCACCGGCCTGACAACATTCAGATTTGGCACGGGTACCGGCATAGATCCCGGGCAGACAGTGACGAGACCGGATTTTGTAACTACGTGATTAGGGGCGATTAAAATGGCACCGACATTTGACTAATTATCGATAGCCCTGGCAACGGTATACAGATAATATAAAGATAGGTTCTTCATCATTTTATCTTCCTTGCTTCGAGGTTGCCTGTCGCGTGGTCACCATCCTAATGCACTACTTCTTTCTGGCGGTGTTCTGCTGGATGCTAGTTGAAGGCGCCCATCTCTACTTTCAAATCGTGCGCGTTTTCTCCAATGGCATGGACAAGAAGAAGACGTACATGGTCGTCGGATGGGGTAAGAGCATTATTTTTATTTGTTCTGGTAATGAAACCAAGGATCCATCAAAAGCGCCCTAGGCACTGTAGCTCACAAGCCTGAATAAACCTGTAGCCTAGAGAAGACAGTAAGAAAGTACATGGAACCAAGGATCCCCAAAAGCGCCTTAAGGCACTGTAGCTCGTAAGCCTGAAGAAACCTGTTGAGAGAAGACAATGAGAAGGTACTTCCAAACTTTCTTTATCATTACTTATTTTTTTGTAGGATTGCCTAGCGTGATTGTCATCATTTCAGCGGCATCGCGATGGGACGAATATGTCAACTACGACAGGTAGACGAAGTAGACAAATAATGGATGTCTATGAGTGCAACGGTGAGAATATGTTCATGAGTTGAAATATGAACTGTTCCATTCAACGAAGCGAAGTCGTGTTGAATGAAACATTTCATCTTTTAACTCATGAAAATATTCTCACCATTGCACAAATGCAAAACATCCATTATCTGTTGTATATAACACTAAGTAGATATTTCTCATTTGATTGGAGGATAACACTGTAAGAATAAACCATGCACCCTTACAACATTGTAATGCGCAGGGCGTTTTGAACTGCTGTGTACAAAACTCGTGCATGTCCGGTCTAGCGTGCAATAGATCAAAAGGGATGAGAAGAAAATGCAAGGTGAATTGAACCATAAATGCACGGTCATGACGTAGCCATGCATTGGTTTGACTAATGAATGCCGCGTGACCTACAACCCTCCAATCAAATGACAAGGATCTACTTGGGTTTTATATAATATTATCAAAAAATATATTGGTTAAAAATAACCAACATAGTGCTTACAATAGGAATGGGCATGACGTGATTTTGCATTCAAAGTGGACACGGTCCTTATTAGCAGGATGTGATTTCAACAAAAGATTCCCACAATCATGCACTTCCAAATGCTCCAAATTCACACCCTCTTCCAAATTCACATCCTGGATAAGATCGTTATCCAGTTCGCGCCGAGATTATTTTAACATCACCGAGCTGAGGCGCGGGATTATGTTTAACAAAACTCGATCAGATGCGGATCCAGGCTGGTGGTACTGGGAAGCACACCCACGCATTCCCGGCCTTGCTCGCTGCTGACATACATTTCCGGCCTTGCTCCTGACGTGTTTACGCGTCATTCGTGTTTAATATGGGAAAAAACTTTGCGTGTATATTAGCCTCCGGCGCGAACTGGTTACAATCCAGTGGATGTGAATTTGGACTTTAATGACTTAACCCAGGATGTTAATTGAGACTGGCTTATTTCAAATACAACTTTACCATATTTAGTTAGTCCGCATGTTGTTCTTCCTACACAAACCTTCAAACAAGTCTGTGTAATAATATTTGCTATACAATACTAACCACCCCCCCCCCAAAAAAAAAAAAAATAATAATAATAATAATAATACTAATAATAATAATCGTTTTTTAAGGTAGCTGGGGAATTAGGGAGACACTAAAATGTCTCCCTAAGTCCAATGTCTCCCAACCACCTAAAAAATACGCTAAAATGTCCCCCGAAGGTGCTCATTGTAAATATATTACTAAAAATTACAGTAAATGGTGTATATTCCCTGTTACTTATCATCGGTAAATATTGCATTTTCATTATTTTTATGGGCTGTAATTTTTGTAATTTAAATTTCAGTTGCTGGTTGTCAACAGAAAACAATGTGATCTGGGCATTCGTTGGTCCCGCACTGGCCATCATCTTGGTAGGTTTATTACTACGTGACCTGTTCCAACGAGACTTGGACAAAGTCGCACAATGTGTTTTATTACAGTGTACTCGTTATAAGTCATTTCGGGGTGGATTTTACCATTTTTAGGTTTTGGGTTTTTCTGAATTACGAACTATTAATATACAATCTCCCCAAATTTGTCGATTTTGTGAAACAATTGTGTATATAAATAATACGCTCTTCTGAACTTCAAAGCTGTTTATTTCATAATTAGAATATAAGGGTTTTATAACTAAATCCTTCCCCCAGGGGGGATAGGGTGGGATAGATATGTAAATTATACACCGTTTTAAAGCTGAGAACCTAGAGAATTTGAACAGAAAGCAAAATATAAAAAACAAAAATGGTCTACTTTGTCTGGGTTTCGTTGGAGCAGGTCACAGATTTATAGTGGAATTAAGCCTTTGGTGACAATAAAATTATGTACAAGCGTGGAAATTCGGTACACAGTCCGAGTATGTCATGAGAAAGGTATTTAAATATAGTGCTATCGCAGATTTGTTCTTTAAAAAAAAATAGGAAAACAAATTAGAAATCTTTACAAAAATCAAAATGACATTGCTTGTTATATTTTATCTATAATTTTTTTGACAAATTTGCGATGGCCCTATAGCCAACTACCTTTTTCATGACATTCTCTATTCTCTATTTTATTTCTCGGGAAACATCAACAAATGCATAGACTAAAATTACAGAAAATACATAAAATGAAAGCTTTAGATACAACACATAATAACCAAAACAAAGACAAAATACCATTTTGTCATTACCCAAAAGAAACAGTGTTCCTGTCGAGGGGTTCTCCAAGCTAAATGAGATACAAGAAACAATTGTATGTTTGCTTGTATATACCAAAATATCATGCTTATCATCAAATGCACAGAATTATTAAGAAATATCTTACTTATTTTAAAATAAATAATGATTCTAGGCTTTCAGCAAAATGGTTGCGGGGGGGGGGGGGGGGCATTTATGATTGTAAAGCTTCAAACAGGTCAGATAAGGATATTTACTATAAACTACAACCCCCCCAAATCCACCCATTCCTGATAATTCAAGCAATTACAAATTTTGTGTCCTACCTTCGACGTCTTGTATTAAAGATGTACACTTAACTTCATTAAACATGTTACGATTAAAACTGCTGCGAACTTCTTATTGGCTGGAATGACCTGAAATATAAAACAAAGTTAAGAGGGCCTAATATTTTTATCTTAACAGGTACCTGTTTGTGTTCCCCACCCATATTTTCGCCCCTTTACCCCCTTGGTCTGTATTTTATCCTACCCACTCTGACCTCTTTCATTCCTTGGCCTAATTCTCCTTCTGTTGGTTCTTCCACCCAACTTCTGCATCTTTCTTTTGTGTTTCTTCTCCTAACCATGTTGTGCATCATGCTTGTATGTCCCCCTGTATATGTTTGTTTCATGTACACAGCCATTTTTTCTCTGAAGAAGATCTCGTTAAGATCGAAATATTAGGTCTCTTAACTTATTTGACTCATTACATTTGAATCTTTGCTGTGTGTACAGTCAGAGCAGCCATGTTTTGTTTTTCACATCCACAGGTGAACATGGTCATTCTTGGGATGGTGGTGCGAATTATCGTGACGTCAGCCGCAGCCAATAAGAATAAGGAGTATGATCATATCAAGTACGTAATGCACAAAACCTCTTATTATAAATTATACAGTGATCAATGCAAGCATTACGGAAGCGTGTTGAGGACATGACCAAAACAAGTTTTCCGGATTACTATTTCGCCCGGGCGGATTACTAATTCGGCCGGGCGGATTACTATTTCACCAGGGCGGATTACTATTTCGCCCGGAGGAATACTATTTCGCCCGGGCGAAATACTATATCGCCCGGGCGAAATACTATATCGCCCGGGCGGATTACTGTCGAAATGGTGATACACGTTAGTATATCTTCTGATTGACGGACAGTAATCCGCCCGGGCGAAATAGTAATCCGCCCGGGCGAAATGGTAATCCGCCCGTGCGAAATGGTAATTCGTACGGGCGAAAAGGTAATCCGCCAGGACAAAATGGTAATCCGTCCGGGCGAAATGGTAATCCGTCCGGGCGAAATGGTAATCCGTCCGGGCGAAATGGTAATCCGCCCGGGCGAAATAGTTATCCGCCCGGGCGAAATAGTGGTCCGGAAAACCTTTTTGGGTCGTGTCCTAGATATACGCTTCCGTAAATTACAATGAACATTTAGTTATTATTATTTGTGACCGGCTCCACAAGAAATGGTATTAAGTCGCGCTGAGCATCATCATGTAATGGCTCGCTTAGTGTTGAGAGGGTGAACATTTTACATCTTTGTTAACCTGATCAGAGCTGGCTTGAAGGGCTCGTTTCTTCTGCTACCGATTCCTGGCTTGACGTGGGTGTTTGGGGTTAGGTTATTGGTGGGAAATAGATATGCCATCCTGATAGTAATCCATTTGTTAACCTGATAGAGCTGGCTTAATGAAGGGCTCGTTGCTTCTGCTACAGATTCTTGGCCTGACCTGGGTGTTTGGGGTTAGGTTAGTGGTGGGAAATATATATGACATCCTGATAGTAATCCATTTGTTAACCTGACAGAGCTGGCTTGAATGGCTCGTTGCTTCTGCTACCAATTTCTGGCTTGACATGGGTGTTTGGGGTTAGGTTATTGGTGGGAAATATATATGCCACCCTGATAGTAATCCATTTGTTAACCTGATAGAGCTGGCTTAATGAAGGGCTCGTTGCTTCTGCTACAGATTCTTGGCCTGACCTGGGTGTTTGGGGTTAGGTTAGTGGTGGGAAATATATATGACATCCTGATAGCAATTTATTTGTTAACCTGACAGAGCTGACTTGAAGGTCTCGTTGCTTCGATCATTTGCTACTAATTCTCAAGTTGATCTGGGTGTTTAGGGTTAGGTTAGTGGTGGTCAATAGATATGCCATCCTGATAGTAATCCATTTGTTAACCTGACAGAGCTGGCTTGAAGGTATCGTTGCTTCGATCATCTGCTACTAATTCTCGGCTTGATCTGGGTGTTTAGGGTTAAATTAGCGGTGGTCAATAGATATGCCATCCTGATAGTAATTCATTTGTTAACCTGACAGAGCTGGCTTGAAGGTCTCGTTGCTTCGATCATCTGCTACCAATTCTCGGCTAGATCTGGGTGTTTAGGGTTAAGTTAGTGGTGGTCAATAGATATGCCATCCTGATAGTAATCCATTTGTTAACCTGACAGAGCTGGCTTGAAGGTCTCGTTGCTTTTGCTACCAATTCTCGGTTTGACCTGGGTGTTTGGGGTTAGGTTAGTGGTGGGCAATATATATGGCATCCTGATAGTAATCCATTTGTTAACCTGACAGAGCTGGTTTAAAGGGCTCGTTGCTTCTGCTACCAATTCTCGGCTTGACCTGGGTGTTCGGGGTCATCTCCACGGGTCCAAACACACTCGTCTTTCAATATCTCTTCGTCATCTTCAATGCACTTCAGGTAAATACACTTGATTCTCTGGCTGATTTTATTAAAAACATGATTTTAAGAAATTGGGACAGACTAGGCTCTGCGATAGCGAATCTCTTCAACATGCAGGGTTGTTAAAATTTGGAAGGGTGAAACAAAAACATTGATTGTCGGATATCATATCCGCGATCGCAAAATAGCAGTTGTTTACATAATCGCAACACGTACTACTAGTATCCCTAACTTAAGGTTCATCTGTGAAAAAAATTAAAAGAAGCTAATTTCAACTGATTTGGGTAGGTATGGGTATGGGCAACTACCAAAAAAAGGAAGGAGGGATAGAGGTTGGGGAATTTGTTTAATTAGAGGTCAAAGTTCATTGCCCTCTGCCTAAATCACTAAAACAAATATTTCAGCAACAAAATATGGTATATAGATGATCTTGGTGTCAAAATGCACAGGATTATGAAAGAAGTTGACATAGAATAACTACTGACCCTTAGAATAAAATCCTGACCTCCAAAAAAAATGGGTCAAAGGTCAACAATAGACGTATCACTAAAATGTCATATTAGTAACAGGAAAATTACCTTACAAATGTACACAAACAAATCGAAGAGGTTAATTTCAACTTATTGTGGCGGGTATGGGGGTTATTATTTATTCCAAGAGCAGAGAGGAAGGGGGAAATGAGGGTCAAAGGATATTGACCCTGCACTAAAACACTATACATTGTATCTCAGCAACAGCATGTTTTACATAGGCCTAGATGATCTTGGTGTCAAAATGCACATAATTATACTAGGAGACAAACACAATATGAAATGGTTTCTTCACCACCAAAATACGAGGTTAAAGGTCAAAATGAGCAATTGGGGTGGGGGTTAAAGTTCATTAGTGTCAAATAGTTTGTGTATGTAAAGTATATGCATTTATAATCATGTTTGGTGTTTATTGGGAAGGAGCGTAATTATACATGCGGCCTACTTTTGTTTTAATTATTCAAACAATTCTCGGTCACAAGGGAAGGACATTAAATTAAATGACGTCTAATGCTGGGTTATGTGGCATTATTTTCTTTTTATGTGAGACTATTAGGGTTTGTAGTTAAATATAAAGTGCTTTTGCAAGAAAATAGCAAAAGGAAACCGGTTTATGCAGGCATACTTCAAGGAATGATCAGTTTATTTGTTGTTGTTTGTTTCATCAATCCTAGAGTTAGCTGCAGTGAATCAGAACTCATTCTACTATGGGAAGGGGAGGGTGTTTATGGAAGCTGTCACAAGTCAGAACTATTTCTCATCGTTTTCGTAATTTTGTTGGAGATGCTGCAACAGTTCTGCTGCGTGAAGTATTATAGGATGTTATGTTTGTTGCAGAGACAAATCTGTATATTTATGATTTGCTGGTATGCCAGCAGTGTGGTTGCGTAACTATATTGCCCACAGCGTAATTCTTAATATAAGTTTTTGTCTTAGTGATATACGCTTCTGGGAGGTCAGTTCTGGCCACATTTTTCTGCAAGATTGCAGATGGTAGGAATGGGGCGGGGGGGGGGGGGGGGGGGGGAGGTGGTTACGTGTACAAGTTTCAAAAGAACACCCCCGTGTTGTTCGTTATTTTCTTGAGACGCGGTTCTGCTGACAAGTATCATATGGATTGTATTTGTGACTGGCAGAGATAAATCTGTAATTGTACGTAATCTAGTGGGTATGCCCGGTATGCCAGAGAGTGGTTGTTTGACTGGCCTCTCCAGAGCGTAATTCCTAACTCTGGTTTTTCTTTTTTGTGCAAGACACGCATTTGGGGGGGGGGGGGGGGGGGGTCAGTTTTAGCCACATTATCTCTGCTAGATGACAGTCAGTGATTGGAGTTCGTGGACGGCAAAATACATCAAACGTCTGCAGGCCAATTGAGTTAGACATTCCCTAAAATGCCATTCCCTTTTTTCTCATTTTTTTGAAGGGAAGCAGGGCATATTTTCTGAGCCATATTATGCACTTCATCAGTCACCATTCTTTCAATTTACTTTTCGTTTTCCTTGTTTTTATTTGTGTGTCGGTTTATATGACAGATGGCAAGAACAAATACCGGCTTTTTTTGGGTATTGATCGAAAGGAGGGTATCTTGACTTATTTATTTTGTTTTAGTTTTGTGATCCATTTCTTTGATCTTTGGTTTGTTCTTCCAATAGTTCCAATGGGATTTGCACATTCTCCTCATCCAGATTGTTTTCTTCTTTGTTGGATTGTGGAGATGCTTTAGTCCTTGATCGAACAAGTTCATCTTTTATGGTTTTTTTTGCCATTTGTATGCCAAGTGGGTTGGGTATCAAATAACCTACATGTATTTAGGTATTCGTTTTCACTAATCTAGAGCCAGTGTTTAAGGAGGGCCCGTTTGAGAGCTGGGTGCGCAATTCGTGGGTAGTATGGTAGGACGAACACCAGTGGGGTATTTTTTTTTTGGTTTTTTTCTCACGCTTAGAGTCCGCAGAAGTCTCGCCCCTTTGAGGAAGGAGGGCTAGGTCTTCGGTTGTCTATCCGCGCTTTTTAGATTTGTCTTTGAAGAATTCAACCCTCTCCTCAAAGTCTTTTAAATGGGTACATATACGTTTGTATCTATCACTTCGCCCTTGATTAAGCCGCTAAATACCGACTTAGGATGTGCTGAATCTCTCTGCTGTAGGCCTATACAAGACTCTTTGCAAGGTGCACCAACTCCTCTCCTTAATAATATGAAACTTTTGGTACATCTCACCTCACTGGGGTAGCTAGTCAAGGTACATGTAGGCTAACTAGGTTTTATGAGTAATCACTCCCTAAACAAAGACATCATTCATGTTGTTTTATGTTATATGTATATCTCTGGGGTGGTGGTTTGTGGATTCAATATGGGGCTTCAAATAATGACCTTTGACCTTTGCGGTCATATGTGGCGGTCAATTTGTTATACTACATGTATATCACATGAATTTACATGTTTCTACTTCCAGTGTAATTATGAGCATTTTGACACCAATATCATACAAGTACCATTTATGTTGTTGCCGAGATACAATTTATAGTGTTTTAGTCCAGGGTCAATGACCTTTGAACTCTGCTCTTAGAATAAATAATAACCCCCATACCCGCCACGTAAGTTAACATTAGCCTCTTCGATTTGTTTGTGCTCATTTTTATTTAATGGTAATTTTCCTGTTATAAATATGACATTTTAGTAATAAAATTGTCTTTTGACCTTTGACCGCATTTTCGGAGGTCCCAAGGGTCAATAATTATTTGATTTTATCTTCTTTTGTAATTCTGTGCATTTTGACACCAAGATCATCTATATCATATTTTGTTGCTGAAATATAATTTTTAGTGATTTAGGCAGGGGTCAATGACCTTTGACCTATAATACACAAAATTCCCCAACCCCTATCCCTCCTTCCTTTAGTTTGGTAGTTGTCCATACCCATATCCACCAAAATCAGTTGAAATTAGATTTTGTTTTTATTTGTTCACAAATTGGCTCAATATATGGCTAATTTAGGGTTACTATACGGGTAGGCACGCACAACATTCCTTTGTGAAGCAGCGGTTCGCGATATTTTTTGCTCGGGAACTGGGTGGTGCGTGAATGTATATTCTTGAGAAAGAGCAATGGCAACTCGTATACACAAAATAACTATACAGAATTATAAAGAACGGCTTCCTCAACCAACTCGCCAATAGCGTAGTTGGTAGAGAGGAGAGCTATATGGAACGAAAGGTCTGTGGTTCGAATCCGACTATCGTTAGCGTTTGTCTTTTTCTTCGACAAATTTACTTATGGGTTATTTTACCCATAGCACAACCTTGAAGAGGAAACCGGGTTAGGTTATTAAAGTGCTTTAAACAATACAAGAACCGCTACACTGGTTAGTTTTTAGTGACTTCCTAACTTCTTCGTACCACCAATAGTCATTCATTGCTTTATGATGGACCACATTAAATTGTCAGTCGCATTTGTATTTAAAGCAACTGTATCATCTTGTCGATCGACATTTCTCGTTTCAGGGAGTGTTCATCTTTCTGATCTACTGCGCCTTTAATGGTGAGGTAAGGGGAATATGAAAGACAAGATGTTGTACAATCTTTTACTTTTGCGACATGTTGATAAATTCAAACTAAACAGCCGTAACTTATTAACGGAGTGTCCGATTGAAGCGCAATTAAGAAACAGCATTGTAAGTAGATTTGTCTCCTCTTTTCAGATACCTGAGAACCTCATTCCAACCTCTGCCTAGTTTTGTCTCATTTTGCCATAACCAAATGTGCAATTCCACCTAATTATTAATTCTGCAGGTTCGAAGTGCAATCCAGCGAAGTAGGGAAAAGCGCGCCATCACTCGTATCTCTAAAGGGTCTACGCCGACAGTTGAGAACAACAGTTATACCATGGTACGTTCGCGTTCTCTAATTGATGACAGTACTGCCCGACTTTTATTATTCCACCAATATCCAATTCTGATTTCAAACGGTTCGTTGATATATCCAGCTGTCAATGTTCATTTGAATAGACAGGTCAATAGGCCACGCCTCGAAAAAATTACAAATCACAGTGCATGATTTTAAAATCCGACAAGTTGTCGCCATAATTGTCCGACAACAATTCTTTACTTATGCACAGTTTACCGCACACCTTTTGTTGATTTCACTTTTGTGTTACCCGTAGAAGACCAAATTATATTACCAGCCTGGTTTTAATCATAGTCATGATTAACGGTAGGATACACCATTCGCATATACCGAAAATGTTTACTACCGAATTACTAAAATTTAATAATGGTTCTAGACATATCCTAGATATCCTGTAATTGTTCCAAAAGAATTGTTCCAAAAATGTTGCCTTTGCAGGCGTGACCTGAATCGATAGTCTGTGGAATTTCTGCTCGTTGGACGAACGTCTATAAGATGCGAGCAGATTCAGTGATTATTTATGCAAACAAGACTGCATCTTGACCTCAAGATTATGTCCATTCAGCAGCGCTTTCCATCGCGATATCGCGTCTTATGTTACCCGTTGCTATGATACCAAAACACGGCAGCCGAATTGACCAATCAGCATGTCCACATTTCTGCTCCAAATGACGTCAGTCGACTCCGATGAGCTGTAGACGGGGTCGCAAAAATTAACATGTCTAGATATACCAGACGTTATCCCATATGGGTATGTCCGATACTTGGACTACTGGATCGGTATATTGAAGACCAATGCTATGACGTATTTTGTTAATTCAAGTCCTTACATGACACCGTTTTTATTGCTTTTATGTGGATAAACAGAAAAGTGGTTGGGCCAAAATAAACCAGGTTGATGTGTCCCCATGCTCGGCATCCGAACCTCAAGGACAACAGCTGGCTACGTTGAAGATACAAACGAAGACGACGACTCGTACCACCACGCGTATGTACATGACCTTCATAGCTTTTGGGGGTACAACCATTTAAATAGGCCCAACAACAGAATGCCGCTATACTGAACATTCGGCTGTATACCGAACATTCGGCTGTATCGAACGCTCGGCTATACCGAACGCTCGGCTGTACCGAACACAATTCTTGGCTCCCGATTTGTGTGTCCAAACATACCGAACATTGTTGTTGAGAATATGTCAAAAACTGTGTGAATATGTGAAAACTTTGCGTGTATATACGCCTCCGGCGCGAACTAATTAACAAGATCTTCTTCAGAGAAAGAAAAAAATGTCTGTTTAAATGACAAAAAAACATATAAAAGGGGACATACAAGCATGATGCATAACATTGTTGGGAGAAGAGACACACAATATAAACAATTAACAGAGTAGAGTTTGTTTTCGCGAACGTGATTGTGTTTATAACATTCAACATTTCTGGACAATTACAAGATTTCTAGTCATTTTATGCCCAGCAAGATATGAGACATAAGTCTCCCATACCTATACACTTTCTAGACTATTGTTACGTAACGCCCCAAAACCCTAAAAAAATCAAAATAATTCCTGAGAAACCACAACATTCCACAAGCACAATGACCACCACAAAGCAGGGGGGGGGGTGTTCCCTCCATCTCATATATTGCTGCATTTATTGAAATGGGCTTCCAAATTATATTATTTGTTGGCGCTTCAAAATTCTTATAATAGGAAATATATGTTATTGTTTGTTGGGTTTCGCAATTTTTTACTCGCCCAGTATGTGTACTTTCTACACAGTTTCCGGAAAAGTAAAATTAAAATGTTTTTTTGTTCACGTGTATTTCAACAGATATGGTTCTGACACCAGCATCGGACGGATCCTACCTGACACCAACCGACGTTAGATTCGCAGCATGGAAACTACAAGATATACAATAAAAAACGACTAGCAAAACAAGTCCGCTATTTCGTGGCTATTTGGTTCTACAAAATGACAGACTGTTATTTGTCACGATATCAAACCAAATTCACGCAATTTGAAGGAGTAGTATGTGAATCTTTATATTCTACTTTTTCAAAAACTTCCCAACTATATTCATTTCATTTTTATACATGAAAACGCCCAATCCAAAGCAACGTCCCCCTTTAACAATTACCAAAATACAATGTTGAAAAAGCACCAATGAATGGGGACTATGTACATATATAATTATTTATTGCGTTCAGGACATGTAATTGATTTATTTATGCGGTTATGAAATGTATATCGTTTCCTTAGCTGTTTTAATATATTAAAGTTGTTTTAGTTACACCTTGTGCTCCCCCCTTCCCGAAACTAAATGTGTTCCGTCGCACTAGAAGAAAACAATTGTATTTCAAACCATATCTATGTTATCTTTGTTAGTTACACATTCTACGTTTGGCATTCTGTTATGTTTTCATATTTGTTTAGACCCGCTGTAAATATATTTAGAATCCATTCTCATAATTGGTGGAAGACAGTTTTAATTGTAAAAACGTGTTAATTGTTGGTAGCGTTAAACTGTAGTCATACTTGGATTAGAATGTACATAACTTATATAATATATACAATGGTTTTCCTAGCCTCCAATAATTCTACTAATAAATATAATCACAATTTGCTTTTGCTGTAATTTTCGAAAATGTTTTTTTTTAAGGGTTTTTATTTGTGACGCTGCCGTGTTTAAAGTTAATGTTCGTAGATGTTAGAAAAACCAAGAAAAAAAGTGCTGTTCATGCAGTCTGGTTCCTTGACTTCCTTTAAACGAATTCAATAAATTGGTGAAGTGTTTGAAAATGTTTTTTTCTCGCCCCCAATTCCTAAAGGTTATATTATTATTTTTTTAAACAAACACCAAATTGTTGACATTTTGTATAATTATAACCTCTTACAATTTTTTATTTTGTTTCTAAATTTTTCATTAAAAAAAATATATTACCCCATGCGACATGACACATGACAGCATATTCAGGCATTGGCCCAAAGAGTTCATTTTCTTTATGTATCGATAGGCCGGAGCAGTTTATTGCCAGAGGTTGATCTGAAAACATATTATTATTTCAAACCAACAGTATATTACAATATTATATTACAATAGTATATAAGTTTGCTTCCGATAGCGAAATTACAACGTATTTCTATCATGTTTTAGTTATTTACCTTTACGAAAACCTAATAATTAGTGCTGTACCGATCGCGACATTAAAACGTATCACTATCATGTTTGAGTTATTTACCAAAATAACGTAAAACCCGATAACGGCGCCCATACCATCATGTCTTCGCACTTCACGAAATCCCAATAATAGTATCACCATCATGTTTTATGCAAGGCTAACACTCACAAATCTCAATTGTTCATAAAAACAATTTTGGCCCATGTTTAATAAAAATACAAGGCTAACCCCTCACAAATCTCAATTTTTCATTAACACTTTTTTGCCCATTTTTGATAAAAATGCAAGGCTGACCACTTACATTTCTCTATAATTTTATAAATACATTTGTTTGCCCATTTTTAATAAAAATGCAAGGCTCACCCTTACAAATCTCAATTGTCATATAAACTATTGTTTTCCCATTTTTGATAAAATTGCAAGGCTAACCCCTTACAAATCTCAATTGTTTATAACAAACTTTTTTGGCCCATTTTGGTTCATATTTTTTTTTTTGGCCCATTTTTGATTCAGCGTTGCTTGTCGTCCGAAGATATGTCGTGTTGTTTACTTTATGCAGCAAATACATTATTTATCGAAGATTTTTAACCAAATCATCGAAAGGCCTCAGAATCATTTCTTCGTGGTCACAATTTCATATTTGCGTAAAAATACATACATGTTTAAGACACAAATAACATTACAGTCAATTAAACAAAAATTAAACAAAAACAATTGTGCACAAACAATATTGACAACACAACTGAAGGATTGCCAACTTCATCACTATCTAGTGGCTCTCCTGAAATGCTATCAAGTACACAAACAAAACACTAACATTGCTATGATACAAACACTTAGCGACTTAGAAAACATTTTGACAGGTAAAACAAAAGCTACATTGAAACATGCACAACTTTAATGATTACAACTTTAAAAACTGTATTGTTTTGTTTGTAAAAAAAATGCATCCTCGCCCAGCATTTTATAGAAAATATATGCAATTGGTACATTAATTTTTATAAAACCTAAAACGTTACAAATATACATTCTAATCAATTTTTATTAGGGTATCAAGTGAACCCGGGATAAAAAAAAGTTGTCTAAGCGAGTTTGTAAATGATGATAACCCGAAAACAACCATGTCTTGGACAGATCGGTAATGGTCGGTAATGCTCCCATAATCTGGGAAATCAATGAAAAAGAGAGTGATGAGCAGCATTACACCTGGCTCTTTGGTGATGAAACTTCACAACATCGGTGTGTCTAGCATTAACAACAATGTAATTATCAAACGGAATGTCTAATTTGTTATGCAAACATTTAACAACAAACACAATTAAAACAAAGGGAAGTATGTTGTTTAAAAGAGGTAAACCCAGTAGGACACACCTACATGTATCAGTTTAATCAAACGATGTTTGAATTTGCCAACAGGCATGGGTAATCCATCATTTTGTTCAGGTAGCCAGCTATTCTGCTAGCTGGCACACATACGTCGGTTAGGCACATAAACTGCATGTACAAATAGTTTTGACCATAACATGGTCAGCATTCAAGCAAATCGTATCCAGCAAAACCAGCAAAATCAAGCCAGACAGTCCGGGACACTTCCAACCTAAATAATGTACAATTCCGTAAAAACCTTCGTTAACATCACTCTATACGAAGCAACTACTAGTCCGATAATCTCCGATATTTTGAGCATGACCGTGTAAATGTTATGACCTTTTCACCTAAACATACATTTTCTACGCAACGACCGATTAATAAGAAACGGGTCAGCTTTTTAGGCCATTACTATTAGCATAATGAGCACCACCCCCCAAAAAACCTCACACGGATGTCTGTCTTTACGTCGTCTGGCACCCCGACTTCTCTCCCATAGGAAAGCGCATACATTATGTAAACAAAGCCATGGCTTTATTACGTTCCAGGTTCATAAGTAAATGCTATATTTTAGTAAAACAACACGAAATACATTAAACGTTCCTTCATACTCTGCCCAAAAAAGTAAACAAAACATAACGGAATGCCGCACGTAGAAGGTGTAACCATTACCAACATAGGTATGGTTTAAAAGATACACCTTTCCACTTGAAAAATGAGACATCGTCCCAATCTGATAATGTTTGACAGAGTAACTAGTAATTCCCCAAGAGGTCAAATTAACATGGGACCAATTTGTTTGATTTTGTTGGGATACTGTACTGTGTGTGTTGCAATGTGGACAAGCTGTTGGTGGTTAGCAGCTAAAGGAATATTGTGTCCAATTCCTCTCCATCCTGATGCTAAACATATTTAGTATGTAAACATGTTTACAAACATTAATTTTGTTTACTCGCTAAAGACAGTTTTTACAGTGTAGGTCAGGCAATTATCGACACAGAGGCAAGTAGGCTACCTTTGTCACAATGCCTACAATTGAAAACATGGCCCCATGGTCAATTTGAAGCTCTTGGGAAATTACTCAATAATTATCAGATTTCTCATTGTAAAGTGGAAAGGTGTATCTTTCATAGCATACAATACCTATATTATCTATGTTGGCTGTACGTTGTGTGTGGAACACTCAATTAGTTTTGTTTACATTTTTGTGGACACGCTGTAGTAGGCTGTACTCATATGACACTTGTTGGCAGACACACTTTACGAAGATGTAACTCATGATGGGGGCATTTTTTACAGACCCTTTGCATGCCAGCCATCCTAGCAGTGCAGTCCTTTGCTCAAAGAGGTTTACGTTAGAGGTGTTTACAAAAGCAATTATTACACATTTATTATTATTACACATTTATTATTTGTAGCATAGGTATTATGCCTGCGATTGTTGTTCTTTCTTCATATTTTTGTGTTATTTTGTTTGTTTGGGGTTATATTTGGCTGTTGGAACATACCACAAAAACAGTAGCCCTTTACGACTAGCAGTCCACACTCTGAAAACACTCCTGGGTCAGATTGACCCAGAATCTGCATCCAAATTTGCACACTCCTTTAACGACACTTTTTTTTCTAGTTGACCCGCATAATATGACTGAGCAAATTTGGATGCAGATTTTGGGTCAATCTGACCCAGGAGTTTATATTATTTAATACAATTCCAAGATGGCTGCTGCATACCCCAGATCC
Organism: Crossaster papposus; assembly: GCA_037893245.1. Taxonomy (NCBI): domain Eukaryota; kingdom Metazoa; phylum Echinodermata; class Asteroidea; order Velatida; family Solasteridae; genus Crossaster; species Crossaster papposus. The sequence continues at coordinate 165,863 of JBAIAA010000399.1, forward strand.
ATTGCACAAAAAAGTCAGTCGGTTTTGTAAAAAACCCACAAACTGAATTATTGTGTTCAATAGGTCAACTCGTCATTTCAAATCTTCATAATTAGAGGTCATTACTCTGGCAGTTATCATTAAAGCTAGAAGTCTAAATGAATTTAGTGTAATCTTTTAGATCCATTACCAATTTATTTATATATTTATAATTATTCATTGATTTGTATACGAAGAAAAAACTACGTTTCTAAATGTATCATTCATTAATACTTTCGGTTCGGAAGAAATCCATTCACTGATATAAGAGCTTTCACCAGTAATTTCAAGGTGAAACATAATTACTATCGGTTTTCGTGACACAACGTTAAAAGCAGCATGTTTGATTGCAATAATGTCGCATCACACCTGGTGATACATCTTGACTGAGTACCAGTCAGCCACTTCCAGCTGCCCATCTGATGTGAATGTGATTCCGTTGGGATAGTACAGACCCTGTGCAATGCACTTGAGAAAGCCACCTTGAGGGTCATAGTGGTGGATATGACCCATGTTATCATAATTATGCATTGCAACATAGATACCTGAGCTATCAGTGTACACACCGTTGCAGCACTGTACTGGTTGACCATTGATGGTGGGTTTGATGGTGCGCCATGTAGTACCATTGCCATCAGCAACATTTACTGTCGGTGACCATGAACTGATGACAATTCTATCATTGCTGTCTATAGCCACATAGTGAGGTTTAACCTTGACTGGTATGGTACGTAGGAGCTCACCATCAGTAGGGCTGTGTTCAGTCAACACCAGCCTCTTGACATCACTTACTACGATGGTACCATCATTCTTGACAGCTACACCCCGGAGGTCAACTGCGGTCTTACCGACCTCACTTGGTGGCACTGTTGGGAACTCGTAGGCCAGCGTGTTGTCGCTGTGGAACACCTTCACATGGCTTGCGTCTTCCTCGACGACCACCAAACGATTGTTGGTGTGTGTAGCTGCGATGCCGCGTGGACCTGTATGAGTCATGATGTCAAAACAAACGACATAATGCAGTTCAATACAGACATTTTTGAAAGAGTAAATACTGCAGTTTAAAAAAATGTCTGTCAAGGAATATATTGTTAAGGTTTGGTATACACGCTTGAGAAATCACCGCGTTTTATAATTTATTTTGCAAGATCTTGTTATGTTTGGTGTTTATCTATTTTATGCCCCAGATTGTGGGGCATAAAATGCTTCACTGTGATTTATCTTTCTTTGTGAATAATGGGCGATATGCCAACGAGTGATAAACATACACTGCAAAAACTGTGTTTAGCGAGTCAGCACTTTTCTAAACACTTTCTTGCTATCAGTTTTGCTAAACATGTTTAGCATGTGGATGGATAATGTTTAGTAATTGAACATTGATGTTTATTGGACATGGGTGTTTAGCTGCTAAGCATGTTTGCTAATTATGTTAACTGTTAGCAAAAAAAGTCAGTTTACTCGGTAAATACAGGTTTTTTGAGAGTAAGTCCGCTTATACCGATGTTTAAGCAAATCTATGCTTTTTACTCTGCAATTATTAGATCTATTTTTCTGGGAATCACATCTTTTGCAAAGAATTTCAGGAATAAAGCAAATCAAATTTCTATTTTTGGTTTGTCCACTTTTGACATTTTGTTTTCATGGAATATACATTGAGGTTGAAAAACATTCCCATGTCTTGAATACCAACTTATTAGTGAAGACCGAAGGCGAATTGTTTAAGTGCATAATTTTCGCAGATGGCATGTAATTTTAACTTACATCCTTGCATCGGGATTGTGCTTTTCTGGCTGCCATCGATGCTGCAGATCACAACTCGTTTGTTGCCGTAGTCAGTCACTGCAATCTCATCAGGTGGACGAGCAGCAATGCCACAAGCCCAATTGAACTCTCCTGGACCACTTCCCCGTCTACCAAACTCACCACACAGCTCCCACTTGCCTTCCGTCACCCCGGCCACCTTACCTAGATTGATGTCACCAACCCCCTCACTCTGCTTGAACTCCAGAAATGCCAGCCTGTCATCAACTCTAGGAATAGCCTGACCGGCCAACAGTTTCAAGTCTTTGCTGAATGTAGGATAGAGTGACAGGAAGTCACTATCCGATGCAGTCCTTGTCACCTCTCTAGCTGTATCTAGTGAAAACTGAAACGTCTCCAAAGCCAAGCTCGTGGTTTTCTCACATTCTTCCAGTTTCTGCTCACGATCCGTTTGGATGTTTTTGATGTCGTCAAGGATGCGATTTTCCTGAGCCGTTACCTCTGCTCGTATCTTAGCTGCTCTGTCTTGCACTTCTGTCGTGACCCTCTTGGCTGTGACACCTAAATCTTCTTTCAGTCTTGAGACTTTCTCTTGTGATTTCTGGAGTTCTTTTATGGCGTTTTCAAGTGGAGAAAACAGTTCACCCAACGACTCCTTGTATGTTGATGTGGCTAGATTTCTGTCAATACACACGTGTTCTGGCATACGGTGGTCGAGGACGGTACAATCTCGGCAGATGAGCACTTCACATGTGGTACAAAAGAACTGTGTCACTTCGCTCTCATGGATCGGACACTTTGGATGTGTTTCTTTGTCAGTGTAACCTTTCCCTTACCAATGGCTTTCAGTGGAGTCACCTTGTGGTTTGATGAGACAGCAAATCGAAGATGCATTTTGCTACAGGCTGAGCACAAATTCTGGTCGCAGTCCAGACATCTGTGCATTGCCTCATTGGCTTCCTCACAAATACCACACAATATTCCAGCATCACCCAAGCTCACTACCTTTTCCTGAAGTTTAATCTCCTCAAGTTTAATCTCCTCAACTAAACCCATTAGATGAAAGTTGGTTTTCAGACCCTGCACCCCTGCCTCTGGAAGTTTTGTCTCCTGTCGACACACCGGGCAAGGAATCTCCGTACAGCCCTGGTGCTTCGTGCTGTGGTATTTCAGCAGACATTGCTCACAGAAACTGTGCAGGCATTCCAGTATCTTTGGCTGTTGATATCTGTCTTGACAAATGCAGCACTCAAGATGATGTCTGCAGATTGTCTCTAGAGCTGAACTTATTGCAGGTCCGGTTGCCATTTTGTTTTGTCTGGGAAAAAGAAGAAGATTGTGTTCATGTATTTATTAATAGGGATTGACAGCCAGAGCTCTAGATGTAATTTTGAAATAAGTGCGAAACCACACCCTTACCAAAACTATCCTCTTCAAACTGTCATCACTTTTATTTCATATGTTGTTTTTGTTTTGTTTTACATTGCCATTTGTGAATCCAATCTGTTAATGAGAAGGCTAAGAGTTTTAGAAGAACTTGCGTCCTATCTTGAAAGCCATGCAAGTTGTTTTCGAACATTGTGTAATATTTAGGCACAATTTACAGTTCTTTTGTCAGAAAGATTTGCTTTGAGGTCATGTATCATGCACCTTTGATTTTCTCAGCTGGTGTTATAGTCCATATAGCAGGCATAAATGGGAAGGCAGTCTAGATGGTAAATTAAGAAAGCACATCGTTTAGCAAATCTATTTTTAGCACAATCGGTATGTTACTGTAGATGAAGGGGGAGGCCTAGACCCATGAACGTGGAGGTATACACCGCCACGCTTTGATGGATTTCAAACACTATCTATTTTCTGATAAAAAACGCTATGTCCTTTGCAGCAAACATTTCTTCCCATTTTACTCCTAAGTGATAAATATTGCTCTTCTACACCAAAAGCTGCGAAAATAGCACCTTTCGTTCCCAAACAAATTCGATGAAAAAAAGTGGAGTCTGATGCAAGTGTTGCCTTTTCCACGTAAAAGATTTGGGGTACTGTGCAAAGATCTTCCGGCAATCGTGGCAAACCCAAAAAGCAAAACTTTTGTATCGGTCTCCACCTTAAGAGTAAAATGGTAAAAAATTAACGCTGCAAAAGACATATCGAAAATTAGAAAGTTATAGATAGATTCTTATCGGAAAATAGATAGTGTTTCAAATCCATCAAGCGTGGTGGTGTATACACGTTCACAGGTCTAGGGGCATGAGGGGAGGCCAGTATTAATTGCGACAAGTTTCACGGGGTCCGCTTCACCTACCCCTAGAACTCTGGGGCTCCCGACGCCCGTAGGGCGGAGCCCCATAGATAGAGAGGGTTTTTACAGGTTAACCGCCGTTAAACAATAGAAACAATAGAAAAAGCAGGCAATAACCCCCATACTGCCGCACGGTCTACCCCAACCAAAAATTTGTATGAGTACTTTATCAACTCACCCAGCTGCAACCCACCAAAAACCGGTCAAATCTCGGACAATTTCTGTAAAAAAGGTGAAAACTATGCCCGTTCCGCAAACGCGACTGTTACAATATAAGATGGCGGATAACTCATGCGTAATTTCAAGCCGCAGAGCCGTTTTTGAAACACAAGCTTCATCTTCCGCGGCCTTATTCATACAGTTTAGCAATGCCCCAGAGGCACATCCACAATAGACCAAAGCCAGGGTTTGGAAAACAGCACCCATTGAACGATGTTATCCGCCATCTTGTAACAGTCGCGTTTGCGGAACGGGCATAGTTTTCACCTTTTTTACATAAATTGGCCGAGATTCGACCGGTTTTTGGTGGGCAGCAGCTGGGTGAGTTGATAAAGTACTCATACAAAATTTTGGTTGGGGTAGACCGTGCGGCAGTATGGGAGTTATTGCCTGCTTTTTGTGCACGGTTTCTATTGTTTAACGGCGGTTAACCAGGCTGTAAAAACGAGCTATCTATGGGGCTCCAGAGTTCTAGGGGTACGCTTCATCCCAACATGTTCAGATGTGCACTATACTAAACACAGTTTAATGTGTTTAATACTTAGTAAAGTGCCGCCCAGATAATTATGTAAGTACAATGAACTATATTAATAAGCACTTGGGTTTTTTCCAGCATTTTTGCAATGCCAATGTCAATGATCATCATATCGATCATTGTCGACTGGCCATTGATTTGGAGTATTCTTTCCAATTTTCCATTGACCGATAATAATATCTGTACTTACATTTTTTTTGTGGATGGTAAAACCGTTAAAGTGTCTGCCGATGCTAGTTGAAATAAGCAAACCTTTCAGTTATTTTCCTCGAAGCAGTATTAACACGGAAGTACAACTACAACAAGTCGACATGGAATGCAACATGAAGAGCGCCCCCAAGAAACAACACGCTCAGCGTTCTGACCCTGGCCGTTTTCTAAACCTCAGCTTAGGCTCCACTCTGGCTCCATCGCTTAGCACTGATTATGTCTATTTCTTCGTGGTTTTTCTACTGGGGTTATGTATGAGGGATGTTAACGGCAATTTTCTTGTGAATAGAGCGATAAAGCATAGTGAGCCTATTGACTTTTCTACGATGCTGGAGGGTTGGCCATTGTAGATTCGTCCTCGTTCACGATATTCCCCTAGAGACCACGTGAGATAGCGCGGCGTGACCAAGCGAGTTCATTGTGCTGCTGGACCTTGTGACGTTCGGACGTGACAATCGTCCCTGACGAATAGCTCATGCACGCCATTAGGTATTAGCTATTAGCGAACTAAATACACAGCGTGGCTGGACAACTGGCTGAGTACGGCGAGTTAACCCTAAGCCCATAGGATAAAGAACCGACTGCTTTCCTCGCACCTCCATCTTGTAAGTCTGATAGTCCTGAGAGCTCAGGGTTTCCTGACTTAATTGTTCTCTGGGCTTCCACCCGCGCAACCTGTTGGTAGCCAGGAATGGCGCACAAAAACGGGTGTGTACAAAATGGAAGTTTTCTCAAACGAACAAACGAGGCTATGGTGAGGACATTGTCGAGTCGCATGCAGTTGAATAATTCCGATAGTGTATTAACGTGTTCTCCGGACATAATGGCTTTGGGCCAAATTATAAAAAAACGCAGTGGAGAGTTAATTTATGAAAAAATACACCTCAACCTCAAACAAATTGTAACAAAACGTTTTTTAACGGATTATGGTAGTACCGATTATCAAGAATAACATATTGAAAATCTAAGAAATTCGGAGCATAGGAAAGTTGGTTTTTTTCAAGATGGCGTCCAAGATGGCCGCCATTACAATAATTAGGTAATAACAGTGCGAGAACCCGGTTATTACTGCATGGTAATGACCGGGTTGGGGGATGACCGCTGGTAATGGATCGAGCCGAACGAGAAAAATAGTGAAAATACTCCGAATTTCGCGACTTTGCGGATTCTTCTAGGCCGTTTTACAAACGCAGCTTCGTTTTCGTATTTTGGCTTTGTTCATGTAGTTTAGCAGTAGTACAGTTGTTTTCCTAGTTCCGGATTTTTCATAGTTCCGAATCGCTTCAAATAAAAACCTACCTTGTTATGGCTTGGTCTCCAATACTATTTGTTTAGATGAAGTGCATTTTGAAAAGAAACATACAAGCTTCTTGATACATAGGTAAAAATAAGTCTAAAAGTCTCCAGTATTAAAAAATCTGCCAAAGACTGAACGTTCATTTTTTCCTAGTTCCGGATCGCCCGTAAAATACGTGCATCAACTACACGCGCGCAAGCGATTTCATATGACGTGTTCTGTGGGACCATGGAGAAATGGACAAAAAGTGGCGCGCGACAACGAGCCGATAAACTTTGTACAAAGTTTATCGGCTCGTTGCCGCGCGCCACACACGTACGTACACGGACAAAACATTTCGAAGCATTTCCTTGCAAGTCCTCTTTTTAAACTTTATTGGAAGTGAAAGTATTTGAAATTTATTTTAAACTGTATTTATATAAATTAATGAATACTTTATCAGAAATATAGGCTTGATTCGGGTTGGTTCTAGCGTGATAATTTTTCATGCACGAAGCAGTTTTTTACTTGATCCGGAATTGGTTAAACTGATGCATGATCCGCAACTAGAAAAAGGGATGTCGGTAAATTTGACGTCGTATTTTCAAATAAAGTAGAGCATAAATATCGAAACAAAAACTGTAGTTTCTCCATCACTCAAGGTAAACTACTAAACCTATTTCATTTAAATTTCGAAGATTAGACTTGCCGAAAACAGCCTGAATATTTGTTGCGATTCGGAACTAGGAAAACGTCTGTAATGTGGCCAGAATGCAGCCCGAACCCGGGGTTTAGAAAACGGCCCTTGGAAAGCCCATGATATTACTACATATAATGACCTGCACGTGATTGAGTCTCGGCCAATCAGAAGCCTTCAACTCTCCTAGGTATTTATTAAAATGGCAATAAGTCATTTATTATTTACCCTAGAGTCATTGTTTTGGGGGTCAATAATTCCATTAAGACCAGTAAAAATGTCATTGAGTATTCAGGTAACCTAAAAATCCAACGCGAGCTGATGACTCGCGCTTACTAGGAATTCCTCGTTCAAGGGAGACAATTGCAACTCCCTATCCCAAGGGGGTTCAACAGATTGCCCAGACCTTCTGGCCAAGAGACGGGACCCGCTGACCTATTCAGTGTAGGGCGCGTGCGGCCCCGGACATATAAGGGCATCACAGCCTGTTATTGCTCAATCTCGCGTGGCTGACCGCCACTTGTCTCTCTAAAAATCAGCGCCCGGCGCGGCGGACGGCGCGACTATTTAGCAAGCCAGAGTCTCGTTCGTTATCGGAATTAACCAGACAAATCGGTCCACCAACTAAGAACGGCCATGCACTACCACCCACAAAATTAAGTAATAGCTCTGAATTTGTCAATCCTCACTGTGTCCAGGCCGGGTGAGTTTCCCCGTGTTAAGTCAAATTGAGCCGCAGGCTCGACTCTTGGTGGTGCCCTTCCGTCAATTCCTTTAGTTGTAGCTGTGCAACCAAACTTCCCCGGAACCCACAGACTTTGGTTTCCCGCAGACTGCCCGCCGCGTCATTGGAGTAACGCTGGCGGATTGCCAGTTGGCATCGTTTATGGTTAGAACTAGGGCGGTATTTGATCGCATTCGAACCTCTAACTTTTGTTCTTGATTACTCAAAACATTCTTGGCAATTGCTTTCGCATTCGGTAGTCTTGCGGCGATCCAAGAATTTCACCTCTCACACCGCAGTACAAATTCCCCTGTCCCTCTTAATCATTACCTCGAGTTCTGAAAACCAACGCAATAGAACTGAAGTCCTAATCCGTTATTCCATGCTCTGCTGTCCAGGCGGTCGGCCTGCTTAGAACACTCCCATGTTTTTAAAGTAAACATTTCGGCCGCGCTCGGCAATCAGTCAAGAAAACCGGACGGAGACCGAGATGAAGGCCAGGCGGGCAGTGGCGCGCCTTGCGGCGGACCGCCAGCATGCGCCCAAGATCTAACTACGAGCTTTTTAACTGCAGCAATTTTGATATACGCTATTGGAGCTAGAATTACCGCGGCTGCTGGCACCAGACTTGCCCTCCAATAGATTCTCGTTAAAGGATTTAAAGTGTACTCATTCCAATTACACATGTACAGGGCCTCGAAAGAGTCCTGTATTGCTATTTTTCGTCACCACCTCCCCGTGTCGGGAACCTGCGCGCCTGCTGCCTTTCTTGGATGTGGTAGCCGTTTCTCAAGCTCCCACTCCAGAATCGAACCCTGATTCTCGTACCCGTTACTACCATGGTATGTGCATAGCGTACCATTGACAGTTGATGGGGCAGACATTCGAAAGATTCATCGCCGGTGCGAGGACCAGAGGTTATCCAGAATTCACCAATCACCAACGGAGCCGGGACGAGCCCGGGTTGGTCTAGTTCCTAATAAAAGCACGCCTCCCGCAAGGTCGGCGCTTGCTGGCATGTATTAGCTCTACAACTACCACAGTTATCCATGTAGGGGTGTGCGCTCCAAAAAAACATAACTGATTTAATGAGCCATCCGCAGTTTGGCTTGTGAAAGCTTTTACTTAAACATGCATGGCTTAATCTTTGAGACAAGCATATGACTACTGGCAAGATCAACCAGGTAGCTCCCTCGGGGCCTGGGCGGGCGGGCCCTGCGCGCTGGGGCGGGGGCCTGCTGCTCTCCGGCCGCACGCGCCATGGCTGCCGGCGCCGGTGTCCTTCCTCGAAACTCACTTCCTCTATCTCTCTCGGAGGCATTGTGACTGGGCTAAGGGAACCGGAAGCCTTCTCCGCCGCCTCCCCTCGTCTCAATCCGGTGGTCTGAGCGGGCCGGCCCTCGTTAGAGTGTGGGCCGCCTTGGTCCGCTCAGGGGCGGGCTGCTGCTTGCCGCTCTCTCCGCCGCCTGGGCCGCGGCTCGGCGCCCAGCCTAGGGAGCTTGCTGCCGCCCGCCGCGAAACCGTTTGGAACAGGTGCCGCTCGGCCGTCGAGAGCAGAAGGGCCTCGGTTTCCCGCGTCTAAACGGCCCGCGCGGCCGCTCTGATTGCCGTGGGTTCCGGGAGCCCGGCTGGATGACGGGGCGGACTTACCCTGTGCCGCACCGTAAGGCGGTGCGGGCGGTGCGGGCGGGACGGCCCCGGTGGCTTCTATTGCACTGTGCCGGGCCTCTCTGAGTCCTTCGTAGGGCACGACAGGTCAGCGGGGACGTGGAGTCGAGTTGGGAAATCATCCCCCACTCCGCCTCACTCTCCGAGGCCCAGGCACCGCAGCTACGGGCCCGGTCCCCTCTGACCACCCAGGAGAAGGGGGGGGGGGGGGAGGGGGGGGGGCAGAGTATCGGCAACGACTCCAGATGCATCCCACACCGATCCCGCGACGGGCGGGCGAAAAGGGACCGTCCGAGTGGTGGTCCGCTCCATAGGTCGTGTACAACCTTCGTCTGACTACCTGCCCCCTTATATATAGCCACAAACCAATGTCTGACTGCCATCTTGGTATTGATTACCTGATTACTTGATATCTTAAAAAAATGTATGGGCTAATGCTTCTTGTACTCAATGTTAAATCTGTAAGTGAGAGAAACAAACAAAACTAGGGTTAGAAGACAAATTCTGATAGCCATTTTGGACGCCATTTTGGGCGCCATCTTTAATTTTTAGGTTACCTGATTACTCACCTAATTTGTATTGGTCTTAGTGGGTTTCTTGATCCATACAAGATAGATGTAGACACCAAAATTTAACTCCAAGGGTGAATATGAAATGACTTATAGCCATTTTAGTGTATTAGTGGCCATTTTGGACGCCATCTTGGATTTGTAGGTTACCTGATTACTCAATGACCCTTTTGTTGGTCTCAATGAATTCTCTGACCCCTCAAACCTGGGGATAGGCACCAACATTACGACTGTAGGGTGAATAATGATTGACTTATAGTCATTTTAAGGATATTGGCAGCCATCTTGGACGCCATTTTGAAAAAACAGCTTTCCGGTACTCTGATTTTTTTTAGATTTTCAATATGTTATTTTGTATGTCCAATAGTACCTGAAACCGTTAGAAAACCTTTTGTTACAATTTGTTTGGGGTCAAACTGTATATTGACCCTACTATCGGTTCAGGTGGACAGTACTAAGCAACTCCAAGGATTGACTTGTATCATGTCCATGTCGAAAAACCATGCTAATCACGAATTAGCTCACAAAGGCAAGTCGCTGGGACTAACAAGCAAGTGGCAAAAACTGGATAGCCATTATGATCATGAGTCTAGTGTGGCCAGATTACTTGAGGAAACAAACCCTGATATACCCTGCACAACTGCTGAAACAACAGATAATACTGAACCCAATTCTGAACTACTGACGCATGTTGCCAAGCATTTTCAGATAGATGAACAAACTTCGGGTGCTGTGCATGTGCAGTTACCATCCATAGCTAATGCTATATAATGCGGGACAATTATTGTCCGAAGACAAATTAAAAGAAATGTATACAAACTACAACAGACCAACGAACTGTGAAAAGGTAGTTCCCACAAAAGTGAACAAACTCATTTGGGACAATATGCCGAGCTGTAGTTATTCAGGTGTATGGTGGAACCTGTGAGGTTTACCTGTGCTCGCTGCCAGTGAGCTGAACCTGGTCAAGGTGCAGGGTACCTCGTGAGGCTTACTCTGTGAATATATAATTAGGTTGCCTGTTAAGTGTTTCATTATCCAGGTTTACCTTGTGTTTCTTCATATTACTATGGCATATATAAGAATTATAATTGTATAAGCTGTGTGAGGCTTACGCTGTATAAAGATAACTTATTGTAAAGATAGTAGATTGTTTAAGCGGTGTGAGGCTCACGCCGTATAGAAAGAGCTTACTGTGATAAGGTTGTATTGTATAAGGTTATATTGTATAAATTATAGTTAACGTGGTGCAGTTGACCACGTGAGGCTTACTGAGCCTTGTGAGGCTTACTGAGCTTTGTAAGGATTATTAGGTGGTGCAGTTGACCACTTGTATTCTGTATAAACTAACTGATTGTTAATTAACACTGATTCATTGACAAGAGAAGAATAATAAGAATCATAACTGTCCTTGGAAATTCTTGTCGCTGTGAGGATTATTTGGATCACTGTGAGGTCTATTATAATTATTTAGTGCTCTGCTATTATGTTATAGATAATGCCCGAGTTACGCGCCATTCGTGGGTAATAATGTCCCGAGGGCGAAGCCCGAGGGACATTATTACCCACGAATGGCGCGTTAACGAGGGCATTATCTGACTTAAACTCCACCCGTGACGTCAGCCTATTGTCCTAGCGCTACATTATTTTGCACAAATGGAGCGTATTTGTTCTTTAGTAAAGCGGAGCAAATCGCGTTACGTAACTTGGTGAGCAGGTGGAATTATTTAATTATAATGAATTTGAATGAATTCGACTATTCGGTTTGTAGCACAAAGGACGTGTTGTGCTAGAACTGCATATATAAGGTTGACAAGCGCTTTCCCGGTTCATTTCTTTTGAAACGATGGCGTGGAGTAGTTCGAGCGATACGGAAACGGAATTATTCTTGACGCAGTCGACCTTTCAGCCGTCAGACAGTGGTGGGGCCGAGACGCAGGATGATTATTTCGGAATACTTTCCATGCATGTCCCCACCTCTGAGGAAGAGATTTGTAGTTATAATACAGCAGGGGATGATTTCGACAAGAAACCCCAAGTTGACTTGAAAAAATTGTCCTACCAGCCAATTGTGTCGGACATTTCGGACGATGAACTACTTCAAGCCTCTCTGGCTGTTGAAAGGCAAGATGTAGAAGGTATTTCGGGTTCTGGTAGGCCGGACGTGGACGAGGACGATCAACGCTTCGAAAAGCCGAAAGGTGACGACGAAATGTCGAATATCACACGGAGAAGGTAGGCTTATTTATTTTGAGCATATTTTCGAAAACATAAAACAAATCACAGATAGAATGATTGACCAAACCCACAGAAAATCTGGGTTTTTTTCCGAAATGTGAAAGTACTACCATTGTAACTGTTTTTATAAGGCAGACCGTTGTTAATCGTTCCAGAAAGATAACACAAGTACAAGTCCAAAAGTAAATTTGATAATTTATTTTTTAAATTCAAACATTTGTTTGCGCTCTTCAGATCTATTGCTTTAAAACAAAATACATAAACGTCACAATTTCATTAGATTCACTAGAAAACAAAACGCTTTACATATTGGGAGTTGACTAAAATTTGAGTTTTTGGTGAATGTAAACTTTTACAGTGCATTTTGTATTCAGATGGAAGGCTATCAGTATTATTATAATGATAATGATAATGCATGCATTTTATTTGGTCTTTGTGTACAGGTTGGCAGACTCTACCAGGAAAAAGACCAAGTGGGCTTTGGATCTTTTTCGTCACTGGCAGGCTCAACGAAACAAGAGAGCAATCAATGATCCCTCGCTTAGCATCAGCCCCATCAATGTGAGGTTAGAAGACATGACCAAGGACGAGCTAAACTACTCCATATCTCGCTTTTTATGCGAAGTGAGAAAACAAAACTGTGAGCACTATCCTGGGCAAACCCTGCACGAACTGGTGATATGTATCCAACTGTACTTCGACACCTTGAATCGCTCATACAAATTCCTTCAGGACCCACACTTCATCCAAATCAAGAACACTTTGGACGGGTTGATGAAAGACAGGGCATCAGCTGGGTTGGGATCCAAACCAAAGCAAGCCCAGGTTATATCGGTAGAGGAGGAGGAATACATGTGGTCTTCAGGAGTTCTGGGGAGTGAGAACCCAACTCAGCTGCTGAATACGCTAGTTTATCTACTAGGGCTCAACTTTGCTCTCCGTGGAGGCCAGGAACACAGGAATCTACGGCACGACGTTAATTCTCAACTTTCAGTTATTACTGAAAAGGACGGTAGTAAAATCCTGAGATACACGGAAGATGTGTCGAAATCAAACCAGGGAGGCCTGAAACACAGAAACATTAAGCCGAAAGTTGTGGATGCTTTTCAGAATACCGCCAACCCATCTCGTTGTGTGGTACGCCTGTACGAGAAATACATCGAACACTGCCCTGCAAAGAGAGCTACAGCTGCGTTATATCTTCGCCCGCTCGCCAAAATACGTGGTAAGACATGGTACACTGGACAGCAACTAGGTCGCCACAAATTGTCTCAGGTTGTTGCAGATCTTTGCAAGAAGGCAGGTCTACCGGGATACCGTACCAATCACTCCCTCCGTGCAACCGCCGCAACGCGGATGTTTGAAAAGGAAGTCGACGAGCAACTCATCTGCGAGGTCACCGGACATAGGTCACACGCGGTGAGAAACTACAAGAGGACGAGCGACGCCTTAAAACGGAAAGTTAACTGTGTCGTCCAGGGGATTTCTGGGGAAGGCAGCGAACAATCAGTAATTCCCTCTGGCTCAAGCAGCAGGTGCAAACTGAACAAAGTCGAAACTGACCAAAAAAGACAGGTTTCATTGACTTTTAATTTCAACTTGTAAATATTCTTTGGTTTGTGCAGTGTCCCACAGGAATAGTATGTGATTTTTGATTTCAGTATACAGTACTCCATAAGTAAAGTTGGAATAGTAATATGTTGCTATGAGCAAGAAAACCTTCACGATTCAGTTACATTAAAACAAAAAATACATTTTTTGAAATTGTAAAGGACTGTGTACAACGTTCAAAATTGTCAGAATTGTTTGCACGAATTATATGCTTTAGGCTACTGGCCATTAAATAATGTAAATTACTTAAGATACATTATTGTGTTTTGTGTTGTTGTGCTCTCTTATTGTCCTAGCGCTCCATTATTTTGCAAGAATGGAGCGTTGGAGACACTAGTACCTTCCTCAAGAGGGGTGCATTGTCTCCAACGCTCCATTCGTTCAAAATAATGTAGCGCTAGGACAATAGGCTGACGTCACGGGTGGAGTTTAAATCAAGTTAATCACGCAGTCATAAAACGGTGGTATATTTCCACCAAACGAGCTGCCCCTAGGTTAAGTCCGCCGTTCGTTAATTGTCCCCCCTTGCGTCTGGATAGCCGCTCATCCTTGCGCGAGGTTAGTAAATATATTTGTTGGATAATAAGAGTTGGTTGGAGTCCTGGGATAATAAGAACAGTCCCAGTCTAGGTCCTCTGTCGGTTCCGCCACAAATGGTGTCAGAAGTGGGATATTTTATGATTGTATAGTGTAATTTGAGAACGTGTAATAAAGCAAAAATAAACATTGCATGTGATTGTTGTTGGTGGGTGCACCTCTGTGAGGTACACAACGAGGCTTAATTGGTAACGAGGTTGGCAGGTAATGCTGATCTGGGTCGTTACTGGTTTAGAAATAAAGTTGTTTTGATTGTCGGCAGTGAACCTCACTGAGGTACACTGCGAGGATCATTGGTGACGAGTTGGTCACTGGCCCAGTGTAGAGAGTTTTGTGGAGAATGAGTTTCCTAGTCAGGAGGAAACGTCAGTATGAGTAAGGACAGGGGTGTCGCCTCGGCCGAGGCTGGCATGGGTTCTGTCCTAGATGAGCTGAACCGCTCAAGGATGGAGGTTCAGTGGTTGAAGTGGGAGAAAGCGCGTCTTTCTTCGGAGTTAGAGGCTGTCAAGAAGGGGGGACAGCCAAAAATGGTCGATGAGGGTACCCCTGAAGGAAGGGATACACCTCTGGTTAAGGTGGATTCCGATATGTGTTGGAAGTTGCCTGAGAATACCTCAGGGTATGCCTCGTTGAAGGCAAGGGAGCGTTCCAGTGTTGGCACGTCACCTGATTTGGTTTCAGAGGGAGCAAGGCGCGCTGAGAGTACACCTGTGAGGTATAATCCCACGCGTAGTCCTTGTGCCAATCCCTTCAAGGACCATGAGGACGACTGTGTTGACGGGGATCAGCGAGGCTTACATAGTCAGTTGTTGAGTTTTGCAACTTGTCCCGCTGTGGGAAAATCCAACGAGGTTTTAAGTGAGGTTGACTCGCCTGGAGGTGGCCCATGGCCACTTAAGAGGGAGTCGAGATTAGTAGGTAACGAGGTGTGCGGTAAGCCTCATGGTGGTAAGCCTCACAGGCCTACAATTACCCCCAACCGGTACAATGGTAAAGTTCTTTGGAACGACTATTATCGCCACTTTGAGGCGTGTAAGCAGGTGAATCAGTGGAATGAGGAGCAAGCAACCGAGTTTTTGGCTGCTAGCCTCCAAGGCGAGGCACTCCGAATTCTCGGTGATGGGTCAAAAAGGTTCACTTATAGTGAACTTGTAAAGGTGTTGTCAAAGAGGTTCGGTCCTGGTCGGCAGGCCGAAAATTATTTAGTTGAGTTGAGGCATCGACGTCAGGGTCCTAAGGAAACTCTGCAGGAGTTGGGCCAAGCCATACGTGATTTGACGTTGAAGGCCTACCCTGAAATTCCCGAAGAGGCACGGGAGCGCCTAGGGAAGAACCATTTCATTGATGCGGTGGCAAGTCAGATTGTAAGGGAAGGCGTATATCGCGATCGCCCAAAGACACTGGACGAAGCAATACGTGCTGCCCTTGAGACGGACAATTTTGAGAAGGTTAAGTGCGAACGAAGAGCTGAGGGGAAACCTGTAAAGTTTGCGAGGTCAGTTGACTCTGACACCGAGAGGCGGCTTCTGAAATTAGAAGAAAGTGCCGGTCAGCAGTCACAGAAAATAGACAAAGTAGTTGAGCTGCTGGAAGGGCTCACCAAGCAAGGTTTGAGTTCGGTTGATCAGGCGAGGTTTCCTGAGAGGCAGGCGAGGTTTCCTGAGAGACCGTCGCCAAAGCCTGCGGGGAAAGCGCCTGGTGGGTTGACCTGTTTCAAGTGTGGTGAGGTTGGCCATTTCGCTCGGGAATGTGCTAAATCTCGTAGGGGGAGATGGCAGCAGGGAAACGCCAGCCAGCCGACCGGTGGGCCCGCGGGCAGGCTGGACGTTTCCAAGGGTCCAAACGAGAGTCAGGGACAGACACAACCGAGAAGAGACGAGACTCAAAAGTCAGAGAGCCAGTAGGCACTCGGCCAATGAGTGGTCCTCGTTCTAGGTACGGGTTGTTTGTTAATGGTGTGGTAAGAGGAGCGAAATGCAGTTTTTTGGTTGATTCTGGGTCAACATACACTTTAATCAGTAGTAAAATCTACCACCGAATGGCCAAAGAACAGAGGCTGGTGCTTGAGGCAGAAGAGTCCAACATTCAGCAGGTAGACTGAAGTCCTTTGGCTGTGATGGGAGTTGCCTGGGTGGACGTACAGATGGGTAAGACAGCTTACCCACTTCGAGTGATTGTTGCTGATGTCAAGTATGACGGTATATTAGGCATGAATTTCTTGTTACCTACTGAAGGTAGCTTAGATTTCCGTACCCTCGAGTTGAGGTTATACGGGGAACGAATGAGGTGTATGAGTGGTGCCGGTGAGCCGTTCATTAGACGAGTGATGGTGGCTGAAACCACCGAGATTCCGGCAGGCCATGAGGCTGTTGTGCCTGGTACTGTAAGCGGTACCAGTGAGGCATTTAGACAGCAGGCAATCATCGAGCCTGTGGAAGGTGGAGGCGAGTTGGCTCAGCGAGGCTTACTGCTAGCCTGGTCACTGGTTGAGCCACAAGCTGAGGATATCCCGCTGCGGATACTTAATCCGAATGGGGAGAGACGGGTTGTTCGAAAGGGAACAACGGTGGGCACAATTGCGACAGTTGAGGTTGACTCGGTAGTGGTGCCGGGTGAGAGTCGTGGGTGTGAGGTTTATGGAGGCTTGCCAAGTTACCTGCATGATATATACGACCGTAGTAAGGTCAACCTCGCTGAGGAATATCATGAGGAGGTGAAGGCATGCCTGATAGAATTTCAGGATGTATTTTCTTCTGGTGAGGGTGACATAGGGCGGACTGGTGTGGTGAAGCACCACATCAGTACGGGCGATGCGAGGCCTATCAAGGAGAGGCCTCGGCGCCATCCCCTGTGTAATCAGGAAGAAATAATGAGACAGGTTGGAGATTTGCAAAAGCGAGGGGTTATCGAGCCATCTGATAGTCCCTGGGCTGCAAATGTTGTGTTAGTCCGGAAGAAGGACGGAACTAAGCGATTTTGTGTCGACTATCGGGGTCTGAATAGGGTAACCATCAAAGACGCTTACCCTGTCCCCCGTATCGACGAGACACTAGATGCGTTGGAGGGTGCAGAGTGGTTTTCCACTCTCGATTTAGCGTCCGGGTATTGGCAGGTCGACCTCGATGAGGATGCCAGCCAGAAGTCAACCTTTGTGGTGCGGAACGGTTTATACAGGTGGCGCCGCATGCCCTTTGGTCTTTGCAACGCCCCTGCGACATTTGAAAGGTTGATGGAGAAGGTGATGGCAGGTCTCCAGTGGGACATCCTGCTGATATACCTGGACGACGTCATTGTGTTTGGCAAGACTGTGAAAGAGGAGATTGAACGACTGCGAGTCGTCTTCTCAAGGTTGAGGCCAGCTGGTTTGAAGTTGAAGCCTAGTAGGTGCTTCCTGTTTCAGAGGTCAGTGGGCTATTTGGGACATATTGTGTCGTCTGAGAGTGTGGCTACCGACCCTGAGAAGGTTCGGGCCGTGGCCGATTGGCCAACCCCTAAGTGTGTCAAGGAAGTTCGAAGCTTTTTAGGCCTCGCCTCCTATTATCTGAAGTTTGTCCGGGGATTTGCTGAGGTTGCTTCACCGTTGCATGCGTTGACTGAAAAGTCGCGTGAGTTCCAGTGGACAGATGCCTGCCAACAGGCATTTGTTGAGTTAAAACAGAGGCTGCAAACAGCACCGGTGTTGGCATACCCCGTTCCAGACAGTGACTACATCTTAGATACAGATGCTAGTGGGGATGGGATTGGGGCGGTTTTGTCTCAGATCCATGATGGGGAAGAGAAGGTCCTGGCCTTTGCGAGCCGTAAACTCAGCAAGGCAGAGAGAAACTACTGTGTTACTCGAAGATAACTTCTGGCGGGAGTTGTCTACCTCAGAAAGTTTAGACAGTACCTGTATGGTCAAAAGGTGCTACTTCGAACCGATCATGCTGCTCTCAGGTGGTTGCTTAATTTCAAGGACCCCGAGGGTCAGCTTGCCAGGTGGCTGGAAGTGATCAGCGAGTATGATTTGACGATTCAACACAGACCTGGGCGGAAGCATGGCAATGCTAATGGGTTGTCCCGGAAGGCCTGCAAACAGCGTGGTCGTGCTGACGCTGATGAAGCGCCACAGACCGTTGAGGCATCGGAGGAGGCCCAGGTTTCAACTACCAGTGAGGTTGACGATGGTCGCCATGAGGTTGACTCTGACGTGCAGATCCCAGAGCCAAGGGTGAGGGGCATCTTTGCTCAACCACACTTGCCTAAGGATGCAGTCAGAGAGGGTCAACTTGATGACGGAAGTATTGGTTGGATGATTAGGGCAAAGGAGTCGGGCAGTCGTCCCAGTTGGGAGACTGTGTCAGCCGCCTCCTCGGCACACAAGACCCTCTGGTCCTCTTGGGATCAGATGGAGGTGCAGGACGGGGTCCTTTATAGAAATTGGGAGTCCGACGATGGGAAGTCCGTGAGGTTGCTACTAGTACTTCCTGAGGAATTTAGGGAGGTCGTACTTCAGGAGCTGAATGGTGGCCGGACGAGTGGCTATTTAGGGGTCAATAAGACTTTGGCCAAGGTCAAGTTGCGATATTATTGGCCGGGAATGACCGCGGATGTGAGGTCATTCATCCGATGTTGCGAGCTGTGTGGGAGGAGGAAATCTCCTGCGAAGAGGAGGGTTTCCCCGCTCCAACAGTATTTAGTGGGCGAGCCCATGGAGAGAGTGGCTGTGGACTTGCTGGGGCCACTCCCTCGGAGTGACAATGGCAACGCCTGGATCATGGTAGTTGGTGACTACTGCTCCAAATGGATGGAGGCATACGCTCTGCCTGATGCCAAGGCAGAGACGGTGGCGAACAAGTTTGTCAGTGCGTTTGTCTGTCGGTTTGGCATTCCCTTGGAATTGCATTCCGATCAGGGGACAATTTTTGAGTCGGCAGTGTTTGGCGAGATGTGTAAGGTCCTGGGAATTTCCAAGACAAGGACCACAGCGTACAACCCGAAGTCTGACGGAATGGTTAAACGTTTCAACAAGACATTGGTGAATATGGTTGCTGTGATGATTGAACCAAGGAGGAGACAGCGTGACTGGGATGAGTGTTTACCGTACGCATGTTTTGCTTACCGGTGCACTTCCCAAGAGTCAACTGGCGAGTCTCCAAACATGATGATGCTTGGGAGGGAGACGAGGCTTCCAGTTAATTTGCTGGTTGAGTGTCCTACAGCGGAGGACACAACAGCGACGGATTTCGCCCAGAGGTTACGGCAGAATCTGCAAGAGGCACATGGCAGGGCCAGAGAGTGCCTGGAGCAGAGCGCCAGGAACCAGAGGCGAAATTACGATCGCAGGGTACATGGCGAAAGCCTAAATGAAGGCCAGTTCGCCTGGCTGTATAACAAGGCGAAGAAGAAGGGGAGATGTCAGAAGCTAGAACTTCGATGGTTAGGACCTTACTTGTTGTCAAGAGACTCTCCGATGTGACCTACCGAATTAAGTTAAAGCCTGGAAGTAAGGCTTTTGTAGTTCACGGCGACCGACTGAAGCCATACACCGGCAAGACGTTGAAGGCGTGGGGGTACAAGCCCAAGATGGTGGAGGAACCCTTGGCCGATGTGCGAGAAGTTCCTGAGACCGCGTCTAGTAGTCCAAATGTAGAATTGGGTGTAGGGCCAGAAATTAGGCAAGAGTCTGAGGAGGCTCATGCAGTTATGGGTCAGGAAATTCTGACGGAACCTGAAGTTGTGAACTCTAGGAAACCTGCAAGGAGGTATCCTCAGAGGACACATAGGCTTCCCGCCAGGTATAGGGATTAGGTTGGTTACCTGTCATGTGAGGGTTATGCTAACCATTTGAACTGATATATTTTTTTGTGCAGACATATTGATGGCTGTGAAGTGTTTGCAATGTGGGCAAGTGTTTACTACTCGACAGAGCTGTGCAAGGCACCGCCAGCTGATACACGGGCCTCCGTTGTATCTCTGCTGCGGCCAGTGAAACTATCGAGACAAGCACCATGACAACTTGCGCCGGCACTATAAGTACTGCCACCCTAAGAAGATGACAGAGTGTGAGGGCCTTGGGAGGGTCGAGGTAGGAGAACCTGGGGAAGGTATGTCGCTACCAATCTCCATCGATAGACGGCTGCTGACCGGCAAATGCGGGCTCGGATCCGAGGGACGAGAACATCCTCCGGCTACTGTGAGCAATGCACCGGAAAGCCCAGCCAGGGACGCCGTCATTTCGCTGTCTCCCTGCCCGATCTCTCCGCTGGTGAGTATGGCCTCCTCCCCGATTCGGCACCCTCAGCCAGGCGGGAAACCGACAGAAAACCTAGGGAGTCACCGCCGCAGCTGTCCAGGTCCCCGCCTCCACTGAGCCCAGTGAGGGGTGAAGCTTCAGTGCCACAGGTGGCAGAGGAACCTCCGGCAAAACGAATGCGGCTGGCCATCGTCGAGGAACGGGTCTTCCGGAACACCTATTTGGACGGCAAGCTGGTACAGGAAGAGGAGACTCACACCAAGTTTCAGAAGGCCGTCGATGCCAACATGTATAACCTCCACACCTAGCCGAATATAACTACGTAAATATGCTTATCAACCAAAAAATTATTGTGTATATTTGTAATTCTAGATTATGGCTCTTGATTTTTCTAAGAAGTGATTAAGCTCAGTTATTCAAAGTTTATACCGTCCGGGTGTACATGTTTCGTCTATTTTTGCTACCGTAAAGTTTTATAAAGGTTTTATATAGTTGTATAAGTATAAAGTTTGTTTTAAAAAAAACCAAGGACATCTAGATTTGATAAATAACAGTAAGTTTAGTCAAGGACAATTCGACTACGCGAGAGTGATAATTGTATTTAAGGAGTAAACCTCACCATTGTGAGGTTTACTATGAGCCTCACACGGAAGTAGTCGTGTGAGTAAGCCTCGCACTATTTATAACTTGTATATTTAAAATTGTATAAACTTAATGTTCGCCCTGTTCCTCAAATTTTATTTAAGCTATTTGGTCCGAGACGAACCAAGCTTAGCTGGGGCCTGTGTAACGGAACAGGGTATATGCCGACTCGTATTCGAGTCTAGTTATTATAAACATATATTGCTCATGCAGGATCACGCGCTCATGCTGCGTGATACATGGCGCAGTGGCCAATCATCAACGCGCGGCTGCAATTACCGGCGCGTAGCTTCAATGCACATATAATTAGCGCGTGGTGACCAATCGCCGTAGCGCAATGTCGCGACTTCTAGGGCCTTTCGCGCGGTTTCCAGTCAGTTCCATAGAAGGCGTCAATGCTAGAACAAGTACTTGAAGTACCCGAATAAATACAAAAGAGTGTTGCCGTTAGCGGATTGCTGGCGAACGGGATCGAGTGACCGGTGAGTCAGCGTATAAGTTGTTTGTTAGATTACTAGGGACCAGGGTTAAACGTGCGAGGTAGACCGCTTGGTTGGGGATTTAGCGAAGCTTGGAGGGATCGGAGGGCTTGCACGCTAGGTGTATGTTTCATGCCTGTTGGCGTGGCGTCGGCTGAGCAGTCCTGGTTGTTGAGCTAGTTGTCCCCGTAGAGGTTTAGGGTAAAGTGGGGTAAGTGGGACACTGGGGTAAGTGGGACAAGTCTAGGTTTTCTTTATGTATATTCTTTGTGAATAAAGCTTCACTGGAGTAAAGTGTTTTTTTTGTTCGAACAAACATATTCATCAAACGTGGCAAATTTCAATCTTCTAAGTGAAAGATTTCTCCCTAAAAAAGTGATTTTTCTCGGTACAGTCTTCATATTACTAATTTGTTTGTTTTAGTGAACAAAAGAGGTTAACGTGTAGCTCCTCTTTCGGGAGGAAAAAAGTGATTTCCAGCCGAATTTCAGGTCGATTTTGTCGGGAATACATTCTGTGAGAGGTTTGTATTAACCAGTTACGTTATTTTACGTTATTTTTTTTGGTGGATTTTTAAAAATGTTGCCATGCATAATGTGCCTCGATTGTTTCAGCGTTTGACATTCATTACTGTGGAACTGTATTGCCGAATATTATGATAAGTTCTTTTAACATTTTTAGTCGTAAACAAACAGGATTATTTAGCAAACAATGTTTGGCTGTAAGTTGATCTTTTAAATACATGTTACAGTCCTTTTCAAAACATATAAATGACTTCGTCATTGGAAAAAGGATGAAAAATTACTAGACCGAATGCAAGGTTTGTGTCGTAATGGCGGCCATTTTGAATTCCTAACACATGCATGATGGACACATTTTTTTAGCATAATATTTGATACTTGGTGTAAAAGGGATAGTGCACTGTGTTTGGGGATTGTAGATTTCATGTTAAACTTTTTTGAAGTAAGCTTATGCGTCTAATTATGAGGAAATATGCATATTTTCCATGTGTCCCACTTACCCCATTGGTTTGGGGTAAGTGGGACAGGTTGAAATTAGCATCATGTGTACACATGAACATGCACACCGATTTCGGACATGATGGATGCATCCAAAACCAATGTAATTCATCTAATTAATTTTATTGTACATTTGCAATTTCTTGCCCACTTCGAATGACAATGTTTTCAAACAGGATTGATTAGTTGCTTTCAATAGAAAGGCATCAGTTCTTGAACAAAAGTGTTTTGTCATGTAAATTGTGTAATTTTAGTGTGTCCCACTTACCCCATATGACTGTCCCACTTACCCCATGCACAAAGGAAAATCCGACATTTCAGTCCTGTCATATTTTCCCCCATTTATCAAAAAATAATGCAGCTAGTGGACCAAAATGATCATTATTTACAGAAGAGACGTTAACAATGTAAAAAAACATAATTTTTTTGTGAATCAAATCTTTTATTTTGGTGCAGCACACAAAAACGTGCTTAAGTGTCCCACTTACCCCATTTTACTCTACTGAGTTAGCGGTTTAAGTGTCCCGTGTGGTCTAGTCAGATTTCCTTTGAGCTATTCTCTGATCACTGTAGTTATTCAGGTGTATGGTGGAACCTGTGAGGTTTACCTGTGCTCGCTGCCAGTGAGCTGAACCTGGTCAAGGTGCAGGGTACCTCGTGAGGCTTACTCTGTGAATATATAATTAGGTTGCCTGTTAAGTGTTTCATTATCCAGGTTTACCTTGTGTTTCTTCATATTACTATGGCATATATAAGAATTATAATTGTAGGGGAGAGCGGGGCTAGTCCGCCCTAAGGGCGAGTCCGCCCACCACGTGATTTTCCACCACTACAGTCCTGGAGGAAGTTTTGATGATGTAATTAGATTACACAGAACATGATACAACTCCTATAATAGCTGCACGAGCAGGCTCAACAAGCTCATAAAGTTATCATCAAAACACTGTTTACATAACATGTAAGTAAACATTTCTTGCATCAATAATATTGTATAAACCCCAAGAAATAAACAAATATTGTTTTATAGTGGTTGTCATTTTAGAAGATAATAGAATTGCCAAAATAACTATGCAGTTATGAACTTGGTTTACTGTGTTAATGACTCATACGACATGGTAAAACACAAGATGAGCTCTTGGGGCACGTTCGCCCGGTATAGAGTGGGGCAGGTTCGCCCTGTGGTGGACTCGCCCCATGGTGATAGGCGGACTTGCCCCATCAAATTTATATGCCTAAAATTTATTTAAGCAAGCTAAATATACATATTTGAAGGTGAAATAAATATATACAGAGATATATCCTTATATATAATAATGTCAAGTTGCAAAACTAGCACTAGTACCCATGCTAAGATGCATATGAAACCAGAACACTTTGATAAATCAATTTTAAAAAATGCCACGAGCAACAGGTGGATAACATTATGGGTTACCATGACAAGTTGTTCCACGTTGTACTTTACAATCACTAAATAAACTGTAGATTACAAAGTACAAGTTGTCGATCAACAATATTTAGTTTGCTAGTATTTTTAGTGTACATTCAGCAGTTTAAATATATGAGAAAAGATTACTCTCAAATATTAGAGAAATCACAAGTTGTGATTTATAACTATTTAGTGTGTATCTTTTTATTTTAGTATTTAACAGTTTGATGAGACAGAACTGTTGCTCAGAAATCACAAGTTGTGGTTCATGACCATTTGGTTTGCTTACATTTATATATTTTAAGATACTAAACGAGACTGAACATTTAAAGTAAAAAAACACAAGCTATTATTTACATCTAGGTCGAAGAGTCTCAAATAAACATTTCTAAGTACAGTTATATGCAATACAGGATAGTTTGTGCATTTTTTTGACTTATTTTTGAATATGGCGAACTTGCCCCACCATGTTGACGAACCTGCCCCAACAGGATGGGTGTGGGGTAAGTTCGCCCACTTGTCTTTATGTGTTACTCCTGTTGTTACTGTAAGACCTGCCGTTCCAAAACTTGTGGTGGTATTTAGCCAAGTAATAGTGCTTTCACATGTAAAAAGTATGGCTTTCTAGCCTGCATTAAATTTCTAGGCTAGTAAGAAAGAAAATGGGGCGGACTAGCCCCGCTCTCCCCTATAAGCTGTGTGAGGCTTACGCTGTATAAAGATAACTTATTGTAAAGATAGTAGATTGTTTAAGCGGTGTGAGGCTCACGCCGTATAGAAAGAGCTTACTGTGATAAGGTTATATTGTATAAGGTTATATTGTATAAATTATAGTTAACGTGGTGCAGTTGACCACGTGAGGCTTACTGAGCCTTGTGAGGCTTACTGAGCTTCGTAAGGATTATTAGGTGGTGCAGTTGACCACTTGTATTCTGTATAAACTAACTGATTGTTAATTAACACTGATTCATTGACAAGAGAAGATTAATAAGAATCATAACTGTCCTTGGAAATTATTGTCGCTGTGAGGATTATTTGGATCACTGTGAGGTTTATTATAATTATTTAGTGCTCTGCTATTATATCAAGTTAATCACGCAGTCATAAAACGGTGGTATATTTCCACCAAACGAGCTGCCCCTAGATTTAGTCCGCCGTTCGTTAATTGTCCCCCCTTGCGTCTGGATAGCCGCTCATCCTTGGGCGAGGTTAATAAATATATTTGTTGGATAATAAGAGTTAGTTGGAGTCCTGGGATAATAAGACCAGTCCCCATCTAGGTCCTCTGCCGGTTCCGCCACAATACATCCGACCTGAGGGCCCTACTTAAGAAAGACATTGACTTCATCTGGTCCCCTTCACATCAGAGGGCTTTCGAGAAGGTCAAAGACCTCATCTGTGCTGAGACGATCCTCACTTACTTTGACCCCTCTAAAAAGACGACCATCCAAGTAGATGCATCAATGAAAGGCCTGGGTGCAGCTCTAACACAAGACGGCAAACCGATCGCCTTTGCTTCAAAATCTCTAAGTCCGACAGAACAACGGTATGCCAACATAGAACGTGAACTCCTTGCAGTTGTCTTTGGATGTGAACGTTTTCACACATACATACATGGCGATCATTTCACTGTAGAAAGTGACCACAAGCCCCTGGAGATGATTCAGCGCAAATCAATAAAAGCCGCTCCTCCGAGACTGCAGCGAATGCTTCTCCGTCTCCAACCCTACGATGTCACAGTAACCTACAGACCAGGGAAAGAAATGCTCCTGCCTGATGGCCTATCTCGTCTCCCTGTACCAAATGCCAATCACATGGACCTTGACCTGCATGTGACTTTTGTTCACACAACCACGCATCCGCTCTCTCCAACATGAAACAGCCTTGGATACAACCCTCATGACACTCAAAGATATAATCATCAAAGGATGGCCAGAGCGACGTCATGATGTCCCCAAAGCTCTCCATCAGTACTGGCCATTTTGTGACGAGCTTGCAGTCGAAAACGGACTTATTGTCAAGGGTGAGTGCATTATCATCCCTGCTTCACAGCAACAACATGTCCTCCTCCAGCTCCATGAAGGCCACCAGGGTAGCGAACAAACCAAACTGAGAGCCAAAGAGTGTGTTTTTTGGGTAGGCATAACCAAAGACATCGACACGCTTGTGAGAAATTGCCCAACTTGTCAGCGGTTCCAGACAGCACAACCACGAGAAACTCTTCTTCAACACACTGTCCCCACTCGCCCATGGCAAGTTGTCGGTACTGACCTGTTCTTCTTCGAAGGTGATAACTTCCTCATTGTGGCTGACTACTACTCGAAGTTTCCATTCATCCGGAAGCTACCGGTGCCATGCACAAGCCTAGCAGTTGTAAACGCCACCAAACAAATCTTCGCCGAACAAGGTATCCCTGAGAGAGTTGTCAGTGACAATGCCAGACACTACGACTCAAAACAGTACAAAGATTTCTCCGTCTCATGGTGTTTTGACCATATCACCTCTTCACCCACTACCCCAGATCCAATGGATTCATCGAGCGCACAATTGAAACAGTCAAGAAAACCATACGAAAGGCTCGATCCAGTGACAGCGATGTACATATGGCACTCCTCTGTCTTCGAACGACCCCTGTTGACCATACTATTCCCAGCCCTGCACAACTCCTCTACAACAGGAAAATCAAAGGCAATTTACCTGCGAAAATCCGCAACTCCCTCGCAGCTCGTGACAAGATCCAAGAGCGTTTGTATGAGCGTCAGAGTACCCAGAAGCAATACCATGACAGACAAGCCAGAGATCTCCCTCCCCTACGATTCGGTCAAACCATCTCCATTCGTGACCCCAACAGTGGCCGTTGGACACCAGCCACTGTAGCTGAGAAATGTCATGAACCGAGGTCATACATTGTCCGCACCCCCAATGGAAGTATTCTCCGTCGCAACCGCAGACACATTCGTGACTTAGAACCAGTCAAGAAGCGAGTGACCTTTGACATTGACCCTCAGACACCCTCACAGTCATCGCTCCGACCTCTAGTCACCACTCCCCCACAAGTCAACACACCAACCCCACCACCTCTCCATCAACCAACGGTTCAACAACCGGTGTACAAAACTCGCTCTGGAAGACTTGTGCGGAAACCTGAACAACTTTCATTGTGAACATTGAACATTCCATCTTGATGATGCCAACCATACACTCGAACATTTACCAACAATTGTTTTTCTTTAAAAATTTGTTACCGGTACTCAGTTTCTTACAAAATTTCTTATTTATGCCAACACCACAGTTTCTTTTATTTAAACCAAACCAGACTCCTTTAACAACCAAAGTCCAAAATGCTTCAAACCTTTGACTTCATTTCACATATTTATTTTAAATTTTACTATTAAAGATGGACTACAACGGAATAATGATAAAGGCTGTGTTGCTGTTTTTTGTTCGAGAAATGTATAATGATTACTAATATATCATTAGTATTCAATAAATCTTGTTCCTTCATGCAAAAAACAACAAAATTGATCGGCGTTCTACGACCCAGAAAAACTCAGTTTCAGCAAAAGCCCTTAACTCATGAATAATTCATACTTTGTGTGTGACGTACTACCCATGAAAACGCATACATATGGTGGCCCTGAAGGGACTCCGCAGATCGCGAATATTGACGTCAAATTTGACGTCAATTAATATTCGCGACTTTTGGGGAAAGTCGTGAATATCGACGTCAAATTTGACGTCAATATTCGCGACTTTTTTGGAAAGTCGTGAATATTGACGTCAAATTTGACGTCGATATTCGCGATCTGCGGAGTCCCTTCAGGGCCACCATGTATGCGTTTTCATGGGTAGTACGTCATCACTTTTCGCTGGTTTACAAGTCCGCTGGTACTATATCGTGGATTTCATTGTGCATGGTTTTCAGTGGATCTTTGCCGGGAACCAGTACAGGGCGGGAAATTTCAAAATCGAAGAATCGAGGTCTAATTTTGTCGGTCAAATTGCAACAAAATTATTGGAGGAAAAACATGACCGTAACAATAAAGTGTTACCTGAACACAACATAAACAAGGTCCGATAATAAATTTAATGTGTGAGTTTTCGTTGTAGTCCATCTTTAAGCCTTATGTGATAGACTGGAAAAAACCTCCAGTGTAATCCTAAAATAAAGGATTATTACCAACCATTTTTCTACGGATGAATGCAGTTGATTCATCATTATTTGAGCACAAAAGCCTGTGTTCCACATTATAATTTTGTTGTGTTTAAAATCTGTGATTATACACAAAAATCCTTCAATTCAAAGTTGTTTTTTGGTGTTTTTGGTTTTTTTCAAAAGGGGGATGTCACATATCCACCCGCCAACAGAGGGCTGTGTTTTTCAACATGGCTGATTAAACAGTTGAAACAGCTCAGAAGTCTCCTCATTTCTCATTCCTTCTTAAGGCCACATGCTAACAGTACGTACCTAAAAGACATCTCCGTTCCGCTTCACAGAATTTACAAACCAATCTGTTATCAAAACTGTACGTTTTGTTTACTTGTGATTATATATTCCTTTTTTTCACGTTGGGTTAAAACAGTTTTCACTGTATCGAAATGAACGACGATCACATTTAAAGGAAAGGTATACCATTTGCACATATCCGAAAAATAATTATTTATTTACCTTTCAGTAAAAATAAGCGTCAAAACAAATGATAAAACAAACCACTATTCGCTGTACACGTTAAAGCTCATATTCGAGTTACCCGGATGTTAGGTTTCTCGTAAAGTCTCGTACGTTCTCGAGGTCAACTTACACGCTCGATACGGAAGCATTAGTTTTGGACAATAATGACATTATGTTGAAAATCATACTTGTTGCTCCCAAAGTGGCCTATTTTCGTTTTTACAGGGTCCTTTTTAGACTAATAATTGTTTGTCTGTTTTTGTTTTCAGGACCAAAGCGAGGTATCTTCAACAGTTTTCATCTCCAATTATATACAATGCATAAAAACATAGGGCTTTGTTAAGTATTTATTAACATTGTGGGCAAACAACATCGTTCTGCCCACAGATCCAACTAATGTACTTGTACATTGAACCCTGTACATGTGGTTTGTGAACTGTAACCAATCACACAAACGTATTACACAAAGTGATCTACCATTCTTAAAAGATGAAGGGCGAACACTGGGGCAATTTACAGGTAGCTGCTCAGCACACACACAAATGCTTACCGTGAACATTTCTCCCTGGCAATAATGTTCAGGTGATGTATACTGGTATTATGCTGGTTTTTGTTAGCATTGGTCCAAAAATATAACATAACCGTGTATACGAGTGTGTTCGGTTCGTCGCCAGGTACGTTGTTTGTTAATAAAAGTTAAAGCGATATCAAATATTTATCATCTCTCTGTTATTTTTTTTACAGCAGCTGTGTAAACTGTATTTACATTTGTTTTCATTTTGAGGTGAAGGAAATTCGGAAATAAATTAGAAAGTGTTTAGCATCGCAAAACGATGTATGTTTCTTTCTGTTATTATAAAAAAAAAATTGCGATTACGTTTTATTTCAAACGTGAAACCATTTGGTCAAAAAGAGGTACATTCCCAATTTGTCTCCAAATTACCATGGCGGGAAAGTAACAAATTCCATGGATCAGCACGGCTACGGCTTAAAATTACACACAAGTCTATGTGGAGTGGCTGCAACCAGTACTATAGACTCGTGTGTAATTTCAAGCCGTAATATTCTTGAAAACGCAATTAAGAGAGTCAGCGAACAGACAAAACAATCCCAAAACCAAAATGTTGCGCATTAAAAAAAAAGTGGCGCAAGAAGATTTGCACCATTGCGTAAGGTTTCGTGAAATATGATCAATGCAGCTGCTGATCCAAACAAATGTAAGAAAATCTCAATGTTGAGAAGTGGAAGCCTTGACACTGACACGCACAATGCAGACGCATGTTTTTTCCTCGAGTTGGAAAGTTATGCACTTCGTGTAACGACCAACGTTTTCTCCATTACTTTTTCGTCGAGTTTTCACCCGGATTTTCGTTCCTGATTAAAACTGTGCAACAGTGCGCATTCCATCGTAATTTATCGTCCTTTTGGAAGAGCATTTCTTCGTTAGTAGTATTTTCGCTATACAAATTGTTGTGGAACTTATGTGTTTGGATTCACGTTTTGGTATGCAGCAATGTGAGCATTGTAACGTTACATTGATCTAGGAAAGCTCGACCACGGGATAACTAGGAATAGGATGATCCTATAGCGTTATAGTGTGGGCCATGTGGGCACAAACAACTCGACCACGGGATAGCTAGGATTATCCTATAGCGTTATAATGCATAACGTTGAATGGAGCTTGGACAACTCGACGACGGGATAGCTAGGACGATCTTATAGCGTTATAATGCATAACGTTACATGGAGCTTGGACAACTTGACCACGGGATAGCTAGGAATAAGATTATCCTGCAGCGTTATAATGCATAACGTGACATGGATGATAGCATGGATAGCTAGGATGATCCTATATAGCGTTATGATGCATAACGCTAGCAAACACTCAATAGCAAAAATGACAATTTGTTCACATGCGAAAAAGTGTCTAATCTATTCAATGTTGGAGTATAACTAATACAGTATGAATTATAGACCTACAATGTACCAAATGATGAAAAGATGAACAGCCAAATATAGGTAACTTACGTTTTTCCAGATGATTTTTGGAGGTTTGTTTTCATCAACTCGTGCTCGCTGAAGCACACTCGAAATGAATGTCTATTGGTAAACACGTGACCCATGACACGGGTCATTGTGGGTACCTTGCATTGAGTAGCACGCATCGATTACCAGCGCAAAAGCAATGGTCGGGTACGCCCACCAGTGTTATTTTTCATTTTGAAATTGCACTATGCCATACGACTGTTTGATGTTGATATTAGTTAAGATAAGCGCCAACACGCGGCATATAAATATATCAAAATATTACATTATAGCAGGACCCCCCTCCCCCCCCCCCCCAAAAAAAAAATTGAATTCCGGAGAAAGGCATTATTAGTATAGAAATATATGCATTTATCAAACATTTAATCTATTTTCAGACTTTTTTTTATTACAAATTTCATTCCTTTAAGGAGTTTTCGAGTCATTTCTTTCAAAACCAATAATTATTTGTTGCTAACAAACAATCACATACATAGTATAGAGTACGTGATATCGACTATTAACTGTGATAATATTTACGTATTTTTTACACTAGTTTTTCATCCGTTTCAAACCAAATTTGTCTGTCCATCACTGGCCATTGGAAATGATTACAACGAACAATTAAGGTGAAACACGGAAAGAGACCGTCAGAATCAACACTGACCGACCGTTAGCTTTGATGCTAAATAAAAGGGCTATCGTCTTTTAAAAGAAGAAACAAATACTGAACACTTCAATCAATTTTGTGTCATGATTTATTGCGATAAAGGTTCCGTATTCATCTACAGACTAAGTGTAGCCTGGTATTAATTGTTCTCAATCCTGTTCTCAATTATGTTTAAAATTAACTGTTGAAATGCAACCTTAACAATAAAACGTTATAACTATATATAATAATCAATTACATATCTTTTAGTTATACATACATCTGTATTCTACAATAAATACTTTTTGTTCTGCTTTATACAGATAATGGCATTCGGTTATTACACGTTAAATGTTAAAGTTGGTGTGTCCGTGCTTTTAGAGGGTAGAACCTTAAACAAAATATGTGTTCAAATTGAATTGAACATTTTCTAGCTTTGTATTTGTTATGAGCTTTTGAATGAGACATTGCACGAAACAATCGGTCAACGTCGAGTAATAATTAATACAAGTCGATGTTTAAAGGAGGAAGGGGGTTGGGGGGGGGGGGGGGGGGGGGGCTAGTACATTTGCACATTGTCTGCTTTGTGCCCGATTGCGTGCATGTTTGTGTTTGCGCTCCATTGTCGGAGTTGCGTTGACTTCAAAGAGCAAACAAAGAACAACAGGCGGCAAGGTAGGTTCATAAATAGATGTTTTAAACCAGTCTGAAACAATTCGACTACTTTTAAATATGTTGTCAATTGTGTAAGTGTATAATGTTCCGTTTCGTGACTCACGCTCGTCGCTAATTCCTCACATCAAGACTACACTTTAATTAACGTTATTTCATAGTACAATTGGAGGATAACTATATTTTACGTGATTTCCACATTTCATAGATGTAGTGTCATTTTAAACTGCAGTTAAGTGGTGACCAATGACCGATATATTTTTTTATTTGTTCATAAGTCTGGATAATCGTGCTTTTTAAGTCTGGGTAATCAGATATGTTAGTAGTTCCGGCAAATCGTTACCTTCCATCCTACCGACGGTCGTACACCTGGGATACGTCGAAACACTTGCATTTGTTTTCAAAATGTTATTCAAAATGTTAATTGAACACATTTTCATAGGTGGTCTTCATATAAATCTCCAGCGACGTCCTACGTTATCGAGACGCCATTTTGTTAGAAATTACAAGTTCGCATACAGGCCGAGTTCCCAAATGGGTAAAACCGTGCAACCGTTCCAATGGGAATGCGTAGATTTCTTGCCTGGGAACACGCGGGAACAGCGCCCGCGTTGGAACGTCCAAATGGGGATATGCCCGCGATCCAGCGGGGACACGGAGTAGGGGAGAGCGGGGCTAGTCCGCCCCATTTTTTTCTCACTAGCCCAAAGGTTTAAATTTTCAGGCTAGAAAGCCATACTTTTTACATGTGAAAGCACTATTACTTGGTTAAATACCACCACAATTTTTTGAACGACAGGTCTTACAGTAACAACAGGAGTAACACATAAAGACAAGTGGGCGAACTTACCCCACACCCATGCCGTTGGGGCAGGTTCGCCCACATGGTGGGGCAAGTTCGCCATATTCAAAAATAGGTCAAAACAATGCACAACCTATCATATACTGAAACACAAAAGAAACTTACCACCTGTTAAACCTTTAAATAGCAACAATAACATTGCGTGTAGTAATGTGTAAACTTATTTGTGGACAATAGTGTCCTTACTGTCAGACCAAACGGTGTATGATGGTCACTTGAACCTTCAATGGTCTCTTCATGGCACAGCTGTTAAACAGCTGTTTTGACAGTCAGTGATTAGCCAAGGGGTATGGGATGATTGTAATGAGCTGCACGGAATATCTTGATGTTGGCTTTAAAAAGGCCAGTGCGAAATGGGCATTTCCAGCAACATATGCCACGATTGTCAAGGGATCAAAGGCAAGACGGACTGAGCTACCGTGAGGTGGGACGTCGTCTTGGCTGTTCACACCAGACGACATCGGCCCTGGTGAACAGAGAAACCCTCCACAACTCTGCAGATGACAGACCTCGATCAAGGAGGCCAAGAGTCACCACTGCAAGGCAGGACAGGCAGATGATCCTAAGTCACCTGCGGGATCGATTCCGTCCAGCATCCCGGACTGCAGCAGAAACTCCGGGGCGTGCAAATACACGGATCTCCAGCGATACTGCACGAAGACGACTGCATGACTATGGTCTTATTGCCAGAAGACCATACAGAGGCGCCGTGTTGACGGCTGTCCATCGCCGCAACCGACAGAGATGGTGCCAGCAGCATCAGCGGTGGACCTTGAGCACTGGAACGAGGTCGCTTTCAGCGATGAGTCAAGGTTCTGTGTAGATCATCTTGATAATAATAATAATAATAATATGGATTTATAATGCGCACTTCTCCAGAAAACCGATCAAGGCGCCTACACAAAAAGAAAACATTATACAATAGAAAATGAAAAATAGACATAATTGAACTTAAATAAAACCCAATGAAAGTCTAAGTGAACAAGTGTGTTTTTAGTTCCCTCTTGAAGTTGTTGAGTGATGTTGTTTTGCGAAGTGAGACAGGGAGCTTATTCCATAGGGCAGGAGCAGCTTTGGCGAAAGCACGGTCTCCGTAACGAATTGTTCTAGACCTTGGTTCTACCAGCAAGTGAGATCCAGCAGACCGTAGAGCACGACTGCTGTGCTTAGTGGAGATTAGTTCACAAAGATACTGTGGGGCTTGTCCATGCAGAACTTTGAACACAAGGAGGCAGATTTTGAAGGTGATCCTCTTTGCAATGGGGAGCCAATGTAGGCGTCTTAGGACGGGCGAAATGTGGTCGTATTTTCTGGCTTGGACAACGACTCGAGCGGCATTATTGTGTACATGTTGCAGACGAGAAATAGATGCAGCTGGAAGGCCAACTAAGAGCGAGTTGCAACAATCCATGCGGGAGGAGACCAGAGCATGGATGACTTTCTCAGCTGTATCCCGAGACAAGTATTTGCGAATGTTGGCTATGTTACGAAGATGGAAGTTAGCGCTTTTGCACACACTTGAGATGTGTGCTTCCATGTTGAACAGTTTGTCAAACACAACTCCAAGATTGCGTGCACTTTTGGAGGCTGACAAATCGTGGTTGTTGAATGAGAACTGTTGTGAAGTAAAATTTGCATGGCCGTGTCGCGATCCCACAACAAGAACCTGTGTCTTTTCTGCATTCAGTCGCAGGAAATTACGACTCATCCACGTTTGAATATGGCTGACACAGTCGTGCATCTGCTTGAAGGACTCATCTGCAGTTACACCAGGAGTGAAGGATATGTAGAGCTGGGTATCGTCGGCATAGAGATGAAACTTGACGTTGTGATGTCTAGCGATGTCGCCTAGTGGTAGAGTGTATGTCGTGAAGAGAACATGACCTAGAACGGAGCCCTGAGGGACGCCGCAGTCTAGGGGCCGGGATTCTGATCTGCTTTGAGCGATGCACACCGTTTGAGACCTGTCAGCAAGATATGACTTTATCCACTGCAAAGCAGATCCAGTCACACCGAGCCGCTCTGATAGTCGTTGCAGTAGAAGTTGATGGTCCACTGTATCAAAGGCAGCAGAAAGGTCCAGTAGAACTAGTAAGACCATCTGCCGATTGTCAATGGAGTGAAGAATGTCGTTTGAAACTCTGACGAGAGCAGTTTCAACACTGTGTCCTCTTTTTTTGTATGCAGACTGCATGTCTTCTAGAAGATGGTTGTCCTCCAAGTGACTTGTAATTTGGCGTAGGACAATTCTCTCCAGAACTTTGGAGATAAATGGCAAGTTTGATACCGGTCGGTAATTGTTCAGTTGCTCAGGATTAAGGCCGTCTTTCTTCAGCAAAGGTGTAACATGTGCTACCTTGTATTCCTCCGGAACCTTGGTAGCTGCCAGGGAAGAGTTGATGTTTTGGATGCCTGGTGCAAAAGACATGGGCATTTTCTTGACAATCCAGGTAGGAACTGGATCGAGACGACATGTCTTATTTGGTGATGACGCGATGATCTGAATGATATCAACAATGGAAATAGCTTCAAATGTTGAAAGTTCAGGAATGCAAGTAGGTGGCAGATTGGAAGTGAATGTTGTATGTCCTCCGGTAGAATCTCGAATAGCCTTAATTTTGTCGCTGAAAAAGGTGCTAAATCTGTTGGCCAAGTCTGTGTCGTTGTTATGACTTGGTAGTGTAATGCTTTTAGTTGCACCAAGAAGATTCTTCACCGTCTGGAATAACCGTTTGGGATCACTGGAACATTCCGTTATTTTAGCATTCATGTATTCAGTCTTGGCATTACTGGTCAGCAGCTTTAGTTCGTTTCTCTTGGCAACGAAGATGGAGCGATCTGTCTGACGTCGGGATCGGCGCCAGCGCCTCTCTGCACGCCTCACGGCCTGCTTTTGCAATCTGATGTGATGAGAATACCAAGGGATATTGTGGCGGAGAGTGATGTTTTTACACTGTTCTGGTGCATGAATGTTCAAAATATGTTGAACCTTAGTGTTGTACTCATCTACCTGCTGTGACACATCATCGACGGTAGGTAATGTGGAGAGTGAGTTGTGTATTTCTTCTGAGAAAGTGTCCAGATTGATGTCCCGGAGTTTTCTGTACGTCACCTTCTTGATAGGAACGTGACGCTTGTTGAGGCAACAGGTGAAAGAAATTGCTGCATGATCCGA
The DNA here is from genome assembly GCA_037893245.1 of Crossaster papposus. Classification (NCBI taxonomy): domain Eukaryota; kingdom Metazoa; phylum Echinodermata; class Asteroidea; order Velatida; family Solasteridae; genus Crossaster; species Crossaster papposus. Next base: position 202,141 of record JBAIAA010000399.1, read on the forward strand.
CAGAAATGTGTCTACTTGAATTTCCTTGACAAGTTGTGATCCCACTCTTGTGATGACGAGATCAAGCTTATGTCCTGACATGTGAGTTTCTCCACGTACATGCTGAACCAGATCAGCAGTCTCTAGAAGATCGGAAAATTTGATTGACTCTGGATTTAGACTGTCGACATGAATGTTGAAATCGCCAGCAAGTAAGAAATTGGCATTTGATTGTGCTATAGTTCATCCAGGATTATTGGAAAATCATCCAGGAACATGCCTTGTGTCAGTTCATTTTTCCTTGATGGAGGTGGTCGATAAATAACGATAATTCTCAGGTTCTGTTCATTGAACTTCAAATCCAGTTCAGCACATTCAAAACTGCGAAATGTACGTATGGGTTGTAAAGATGCACCGAGCGAAAGCTTGCTGACAATGGCAATTCCACCACCTCTGCCATTTCTCGGCACAGAATGGCATACGTAGCCGGGTGGTGTTAGTGCTTTGAGTGTCACGTGATCGCTTTCTGGCAACCATGTTTCTGTTATGATGAAGATGTCCAGGCAGTTTTGAAGAATATAAGTCTCCAGAAGTTCCGTCTTATTGCGTACAGACTGTGCATTTAGTAACACGATCTTAGATGAGGGATGTAAACCAGTCAGTAGAATCTTTCGAAGACAGCGTGGGTGTGCATGTTCAAGACAGGAATTGTTCATGTACCTGTTCCTGTGCGATTGTACAACAGGGATGGGGTTTTGGCGTTTGCAGAAAGCACGAACTCCTCTCTTTGTAGGTTTGACACTGCTAATGTCATTGTCCACAATTGTGTGGTAGACATCAATAGGCAGTCTAGTTCCAGAGCATTGTTTCCTAATGTCCAGTAGCGCCTCCTTAGAGTATGAAAGCAAAGTCATTGTCCAGATGAGAATAATGGTGTTCACTGCTGTCCTTTGAAAAGCCATCAGCACTGGTCAAAGTCAGTGAAGGAGAAATACACAATAGACATGTAGCTATGTGCTTACTTTCCAATGATAAGATTTGAAAAACTGCAAAATTTATCCCCCCAAATATCTCTAAAAACGAGAAACCAGTGATATTAGAAAGTGTCCAGTGTTGTCTCTGCACTTTCCTCTTCAAGTTGATATATAATTTGTCCAACATGTGCGTAGCAGTCCAGATAAAATAACTAAAATCTACAGAGCTTATAGCCAGTGCAACCATGAGGCGAGACCCATTAAACGTGAGCGTGTCTGGAGAAGAACTGGCGAGCGATATGCCGATTGTTGTAGCGGTAAACCGACAGGTGGGGTGGCCCAAGTGTGATGGTGTGGGCTGCCATATCAAGCCGGTACAGGACGCCACTGGTGGTTGTGGATGGGAATCTTAACGCTTAGCGGTATGTGGATAACATCCTGCAACCTCATCTGTTGCCATTTCTCCTAGACCACCCAGAACTGAAAAGCTTTCAGCATGACAACGCTCGTCCCCATGCTGCTCGCTTTACCACTGCATTTCTCCAAGGCGAGAACATCAACATCATGCAGTGGCCTTCGCTCTCCCCCGACCTGAATCACATGGAGCACCTGTGGGATGAGCTTGGGAGACGCGTAGTTGGCAGGGCTAGGACACGAGCAGAGCTGCTTTAGACATTGAGAACTGAGTGGGGAAAAATCCAGCAGCAATCCATCCAAAGACTGGTAGGCAGTATGCACCGGCGATGCACTGTCTGTATCCAAATCAATGGTGACCACACACGCTATTGAAAGAGGACTGACATTGCACCCTCTTTTGTTCTTTACTGCAGAACAAACTGATTAGATGGTGTATCTTTGTCATCAATAAAATGCCAATGTTTCAATTAGCAATTGTTGGTTTGTTTGATTTTGAACTGTTACAATTTCATGACATTTTAAACAAGTGGTAAGTTTCTTTTGCGTTTCAGTATATATTGCGTATAAATGTACTTTAATTGTTTATTATTTGAGACTCTTTGACCTAGATGTAAATAATAGCTTGTGTTTTTGTTCTTTAAAAGTTCAGTCTCGTTTATTATCTTAAAATATATGAATATAAGCAAAACAAATGGTTATGAACCAAAACTTGTTACTTCTGAGCAACAGTTCTGCCTCATTAAACTGTTGAATATGAGAGAAAAAAGCTGTATAGTGTACAGCTTTTTTTAAATAGTTATAAATCACAACTTGTGATTTCTCTAATTTTGAGGGTAATCTTTTCTCATATTTAAACTGCTGAATGTAAACCTAAAATACTAGCAAACTAAATATTGTTGAGCCACAACTTGTAATTTGTAATCAACAGTTTAGTTATTGATTGTAAATAACAAATTGTCATGGTAACCCATACTATTATCCACCTGCTGCTCATAACCTTTTTAATACTTGATTTATCAAAGTGTTTTGGTTTCATAACATCTGAGCATGGGCATTAGTGCTAGTTTTGCAACGTGGCATTATTAAATATAATGATATCTCTCTATATATGTTTATTTCACCTTAAAATATGTATATTTAGCTTGCTTAAATAAATAATAGGCATATAAATCTGATGAGGCAAGTCCGCCCATCACCGTGGGGCAAATCCGCCACAGGGCGAACCTGCCCCACTCTATACCGGGCGAACGTGCCCCAAGAGCTCATCATGTGTTTTACCACGCCTTATGAGTCATTAACACAGTAAACCGAGTTCATAACTGCAAAGTTATTTTGGAAAGTCGATTATCTTCTAAAGGACAACCATAATAAAACAATATTTGTGTGTGTCTTGGGGTTTCTACAACATTATTGATGCAAGAAATGTTTACTTACATGATATGTAAACAGTGTTTTGATGATAACTTTATGAGCTTGTTGAGCCTGCTCGTGCAGTTATTATAGGAGTTATATCATGTCGTGCGTAATCTAATTACATCATCAAAACGTCCTTCACGGCTGTAGTGGTGATGAATCACGTGGTGGCGGACTCGCCCTTAGGGCGGACTAGCCCCGCTCTCCCCTATGCCCGGCGGGACGGTAATGTGTTCTCATTTGGACATTCCAAGCAATCCGACTTTTGAGACGCTCCGTATGCACGCCAAATATTGTAGTGTTGGATTGGCATCGTGTGGATTTTCATTCACTCGCCGTGTTACACATGAAAACAGTCATTACCTGCAGGATTTAGTTGACATTTGTTGTCATTTTAAAGGGAATGACCAATACTGGTTACGGAAGAAACTCCCCGTACGGTAGTCCCATCATATTAGCCCGATTAGTGTGTTAACTCCAATGACCCCTTTACACAAGGCTGCGACCTTTGTGCCACCTTTGAGCGATCAACATTTGGCCAGGACGCTCAGTGATCGCCTAAACCCAGACAAGCATGTTTCTATGTAACAGCTACAGCGATGCTTGTGCCTTCCTTAAACCATTTCCATGGCGATCTACGAGCGCGACCATTTGGCGACCACTGTGCCTCCACTCTGGATTCACGACAATGCTTGAACCTCCCTTCGGTCTCCTTTGAGCCTTCTTTGAGCAACCAATTCCTCGGCGACCTCTGTGCGACTGTTTTAAACATGTTCAGCAATTTACGGCGATCGTGGCGTCTATGGGGATGTCTGGACCTCCTGTGCACCACCTTTGAACTACCTAGGCAACCATTCTGCCTCCTTTGAGCCTCCAACGGCGACCTGGCAAATTGTATGGTCGCACAAGGGAGGCACAAAGGTCGCCATCTTGTGTAAAGTGGCTTTAAACATACGACATAATGTATGTTGCATCTAATGTGTGTGCTGTAAATTCTTGGAAGATACTTAATACTAACCGGTGTAGCGGTTCGCGATTTTATTTTCAGGAGATAGGTGGTGCGTAAATGTATATTCATGTGAAAGAGCAATGGCAACTCATTTACATTAAAGAACTATACATAATTATAAAGAACGGCTTCCTCTACCAACTCGCAAATAGCATAGTTGGTAGAGAGGAGAGCTATGGATCGAAAGGTCTGTGGTTCGAATCCGACTATCGTTAACGTTTGTCTTTTTCTTTGACTAATTATTTTAACCTCAGAACAAGGTTGAAGGAAAAACCGGGTTAGGATACATAAGTCACTGGAAAAATAGAAGAACCGCTACACTGGTTAGTTGTTATGAACTTCCTAAATTCTTACGGGTATTTGCGAAAGTTTTTCCGATTTCAAGTTTTCGACTCGAAACCTTAATGTAAATACGCTGTATATAGCTGAAGAGCTAAATAATTTATGTAAATAAGGTGTCGACCACTCGGTCCGTGTCGTAGTGTCAGTTGAAATTGTCAGTAATATGATTTAATTGATGAGATGTGTGACTTTGAAATAGAGGGATAGCCCAAATACCCTTTGTAAAGCCAAGCGATGTCCGTCTCGATCCAATCGCGAGCTTTCGATTCGGGATGGGAGACGAACAGGACGGCAAGCCGAGCGAAAACATCGATCCGCGCATGCGCGACACCGAACATGTCTCTGTCCTGTTGAGTTTGGAAACCCAAACACAACTTTGTTTATGACCTCTGATCTCCATAGTACATTTTCTTATGGGGCAGACGCAGGTGCAACAACATATAAGTGGTACATTGTACAGTGACCAGTTGGCTTGGTAAAACCATGGTAAACACCTAAAAATTTGGTTACCCAAGCTCATCTAGCTACAACAGAAATGAAGACATGTTTGTTTTTTTGGCTCGGCTTACCGCGTCCTCTTTGTCTCCCGTCCTGAAATAAAAGCTGTCCCTGGCTGGTGTTTAACTCCAGTTTAATTATCTATAACACTAAACAACTGATAATATTTATATTCCCCCTGTATGGGATGCTAGTCCATCGCAGGTTACTCCCCAAATAATGTCGGTACCCATTTATACTCGTGGGTGGAGAGAGACAAGTGGGGTAAAGTAGCTTGCCCAAGGACACAACATATGAGCAGCTGGATTTGAAACCCCGACCCTCTGATCATGATTCACAAACCCAAACCGTCAGTTCACGCTCCCCCATGAAATACCATTTTGTGCTGAGTAAAAAATTACCTATTAAAAAAAACACCACAAACAAAAAAGCTTTTGTAAATGAAGACAAATTTGCACAGGCAAATATACGAATTCGCCATAATTTCATTAAACCGTGGTCCAGTAATCATAGCGATCAAAATCATTTCATAACACTTCATGTGAGGCAGATTTAGATTTCCGTTGTTTGCAGCAGAAAACTTTGCACGCACGGTTAATGTAGAAATCGAAGTAAAAACAATCCGTCACTACTAGCAACGTGTTTGGAACCGCCAGTAGAGGGCAGTAGTTGCAACCTCGATTCAGGCTTCGTGTAGGCGCAGCGGTTTATGAAATCACGTTGTTTTACCTGGGAACGTTACCTGGTGGCTTGAATAAAACATGGCGGCGCCCATTAAAGGTAGGATACACCATTTGCAGATATCGAAAATATTTATTACCGAATTATTAGGAAATATCTAACTTATTTGAAGGTAAATAATAATTGTAGACATCCAGCAAAATGATTGCGCTAGATATCCTGTAATTATTCCAAAAAACTTAATTAAAAAAAAAAAATTCGCAATCGCCGGACGGCGATCGCGAACAAAACACAATAATAACATAAGAATAACTGCCTGAGGCTTGTTGAAAATAAACGCTGTTTTTCGTGATTTTCTCGGCATCCATGATTGTAAAACTTCAGACAGGTCAGTTAAACGATATTTACTATACAATACAACCCCCCAAATCCACCCATTCCGGATAATTCAAGCAATAACCTATGGTGTATCCTACCTTTAATGCCGAAACCGTGCGTTCCCCAAGTTTGTGACAAAAAGGGTGAGATGGTTTCACCGTTTACAGAGAGGTGCTGGAAGAAGGTTGTTGTTAATGGTATGCTGGTTGATGGTACGTTGTTAACGGGGAGGATTGGACTGGAAAGGACAGGGAGAGAGAGATTCCAAAGAATACGAAGATAGCGCGAACAAAAATACACATCGGTAACCAAGCTTTACAAAGGCCAAGCGTTGAATATTCCGGCGACGCTATCGTTATAGTCGCTTACGGGGAACTATAGTGACAGTACAGGTAAGATTTCCATGCGCTGTGTACTGGCTATTTTACTAGTAAAAAGGTGATATGGAGTAAATACTTTTTTCAGGATATGTTATCGCTTTCTGACGGTGATAGGCCATTGCATGCAGGGTACACCCTTGATGCACACCTGTAAATATGCCAGGTCTGCCGCGCGTTTGTTTGTTTGTCTTTTTGTCTGTTTGTCTTTATGTCTGTTTGTCTTTTAGGATAATTGTAACACAACTTGGAAGGTATGGATCAAGGGTGATTGCATTAAATTTTGAAAAAACTGGATCACCGGGGCTCTTTGTTGACGTTTAGATATGGTGTTTTGCGGTTGAGTGACATTTACCAATTGAGGGCGCTGTACCATACAGCCGGTAACGTTGGTGAGCGTTTTTGCGTTCGGGGCGAAGGTGCGACGTCTGCCCTCTCCGAATTCAGTCTAGGTTCGTTAGGTCGACGTGCGTGCACTGCGTATAGCCGTGACATCGCTTGATGGATGGTACCTAGAATCACAAAAGTATGTTTTTCCAATCATGCAAAAAGGAGCCCTGCCAATTTATTGTGAGATCGTGCACCTGGAACTAAAACTTGTTTAAAGTGTTTATTTTGTGTTTACAAAACCCCTTAGTACAACTATCCAGCAAAATGCTGGATAGTTTCACTATGACGATTTAAGAGGCATCTCTCAAGAAATAAAAGCGAGAAATGCTGGACAAATTGATAGAACATAAAGCGACCGATTGAACCCCTGCACATTTTCAATAGGACTGTAATTCACTAACGCCTCATTATCATTCGAGTGAACGTTCTACTATCGTAACAAGGTCCTCTAAATTTGCATATATTTAATCAACTGACGCATGCGTATCGCTACGTGCAAAGCGCCCGTTTTCACACCTTCCCTAACTGTATCCTGCATATTGTGACATTAGAAGTAATCGCTTTAGTGAACTCTCACTTCTTCGACTCTCTATCATACTTACCTGGCTCAGGAGACACCGTGGTCAAGACGGAAGTTCTTCTACACCTTGACTCCCTTGCAAAGTTAAGGGTAACCCATGAGTTTGGACCGGAAGAAAACCGTCACCCTGCACCTCTGCGAGGGGACAGCTCCCGGGCAGATCTTCGAGGCCATTCAGAAAGTGGCCGGACGCAATGAGGTGGAATGCGTGCAGCAGCTGGGTCCAACCAAGTGGGCTGTTACTACTACGAGCATCATCACTGCCAACAAATTCATACGGAGCGAGATGCAGGTGAACAAGAAGCCGGTGACGATCACAACAGCAGGCGGTTCGTTCTCCTTCATCAACATACGCAACGCGCCCGATGAAATGGACGACGGGGTTATTATAGCCAAGCTGTCCAACTACGGACGAGTCATCTCAAGCCGCCGGGGCCGTTGGCAAACTGTGCAAGAATGGAAGAACGGCACACGCCACTACCGGGTGGAGCTGAAAACACCAATCCCCAGTTGTTTACGCATCGGCGGGTACCAGGTGCAAGTAACCTACGAAGGGCAGATTCAGACATGCCGAGCCTGCGGAGGAGAGGGTCACTTTGCGGCGGATGGCCATAACATACCATGCTTCAACTGCGGACGAACCGGCCATCGAGCTGCCAACTGCCCCGAGCCCCGGCTATGTAAGATATGCGGGGAACAGGGCCACTTTGCCCGCTCCTGCCCGCGTTCATGGAAGAACATGACACGGCAAAATGAAGAAACCACCGAGGCACGAGCCCAGCACACTCCCCCATCCACCATGGCGTTCCCGCCGCCCACCGAGGGAATACACAGCCCCAGAGACGACATCCCGGCTACCATCCCCGAAAACCCGCCACAAAAGACACCCGCCGGGAAGACACCCGCCGGGAAGACACCCGCCGGGAAGACACCCGCCGGGAAGACACCCGCCGGGAAGACACCCGCCGGGAAGACACCCGCCGGGAAGACACCCGCCGGGAAGACACCCGCCGGGAAGACACCCGCCGGGAAGACACCCGCCGGGAAGACACCCGCCGGGAAGACACCCGCCGGGAAGACACCCGCCGGGAAGACACCCGCCGGGAAGACACCCGCCGGGAAGACACCCGCCGGGAAGACACCCGCCGGGAAGACACCCGCCGGGAAGACACCCGCCGGGAAGACACCCGCCGGGAAGACACCCGCCGGGAAGACACCCGCCGGGAAGACACCCGCCGGGAAGACACCCGCCGGGAAGACACCCGCCGGGAAGACACCCGCCGGGAAGACACCCGCCGGGAAGACACCCGCCGGGAAGACACCCGCCGGGAAGACACCCGCCGGGAAGACACCCGCCGGGAAGACACCCGCCGGGAAGACACCCGCCGGGAAGACACCCGCCGGGAAGACACCCGCCGGGAAGACACCCGCCGGGAAGACACCCGCCGGGAAGACACCCGCCGGGAAGACACCCGCCGGGAAGACACCCGCCGGGAAGACACCCGCCGGGAAGACACCCGCCGGGAAGACACCCGCCGGGAAGACACCCGCCGGGAAGACACCCGCCGGGAAGACACCCGCCGGGAAGACACCCGCCGGGAAGACACCCGCCGGGAAGACCCCCTGGCTTCTGGGACCAGGCGGTGAGTAGCGGACGTATTCACCATTCAGCTACCAAAAAGGCCCCACACAGCAAGAGCAGCTCTCCCTCCAACCCGGTGCTTTTGACTCAAAGCCACGATGCCGAGCATCAACAAAAGAGAAACAAAAAAATCGCCCTGCACCGCCCAGAAGTCGACAATCCTAGACAAACCACCAAGATAGCCCCCCAAGTGAACACCGCCGAGTCATCCCCCCGTCAATCCGCCAAGACACCCCCCCCCCCGTCAATCCGCCAAGACACACCCCCCCCCCCCCCCCGTCAAGCCGCCAAGTCGCCAAGTCACCCCCCCCCCCCTGTCAATCCGCCAAGACATCCCCGCGTCAAGCCGCCAAGTCGCCCCGCCGTCATGCCGTCAAGTCACCCCCCCCCCCATTAAGCCACCAAGACAAGGCACAACACGGTCGAAATTGGGTCAGCTCCGCCCCGCCCCGCAACCGCCGCCCCGGCAGTGGACTACGAGGAAAAATTGATTTTTACCCCCGAGGAGGCGTCCAAGTTGCGCACGCGGGAGTGGGCACAATCGGTGGTGACATCTAACCCCTTCAACGGGCTGGAGGACGAGTTGGCCCGGGAAGCGGCCGAGGTGTTTGACGGCGAGTCTGCGGCCCTGGGCTTGGATTTGAGCTTGGATTTGAGCTCGGATTCGAGCTCGGGTTCGAGCTCGGGTTCGGACTCGGATTCGGACTCCGACTCCAACGCGTCAACTTTCTCTGTCGCCAGCATGGTCAGCGTTGCCAGCGCCGTAAGTAGTAAGCGGGGGCACTCCCCGGACGAATATGACAGAAAATGGAAAATCAAAGGAGGGAAAACAATAAAGAACTGAACTGTAGGTTGTTTTCTTTTGGAGTGTTTTTCTTGAACTCTATTATTTATGGACAGCTTCAATGTTGCTTTTTTTGTGCTTGCCTTTTGTATGGTTAATTTTAAAGTAGCATCTTTAAATGTATGTGGTTTGAGGAATCAGGCAAAGCGCCGTCAGGTCTTCGGTTTCTTCAACAGTTAGAATATTGATGTTCTGCTATTGCAGGAAACTCACGTCTCTGGCTTTTCCGAAGCCAGAGCGTGGGCCCGTGAATTTGACGGCGTTGGGTACTGGTCCTTTGGGACAACCTCGAGTTGTGGAACGGCCATTTTGCTGTCTTCACGCCACTCGTGGTGCCCCACAGACTATTTGCGTGACAGTAGAGGTAGGCTGCTTTCTCTCACGGTTTCAATGCCCAACCCAAAAATTCGTATTGTTAACGTTTACGGTCCGAATGATCCGACCGACAGACGTAAGTTCTTTGAAAGTGAGTTACGTAACCACACACGGGGTATGCGACATGTTATTTTGGGAGGCGACTTTAATTGCATTGAAAATGTAGTTCTTGATTCAAAAAGGGGGGTTGCACAATACACTACGCGGGGGAATATGGAAATCCAGAAAATCGTGAGAAAGAGCAGCCTCCTCGATGTATGGCGGGTTCAAAACTCAATAGAAACTAGACATGTGTTTGTGGACAAACACAGAGCTGTTTCGAGTGTCCAAAGTTACTTTCAATGTGTATGTGGTGGTCTTTTGTGTGTGCCAAGTCTCAAGTCGATCATATTTACTAGTGTCAAAGTCAATAGTCTAAAGAAAAACGTGTACAAAACCTATGGGGGAAAATCGAACCTTTAACGTGACGCCCCGTGACCTTGAATGACGTAATCGTGCCAAATTTCTCCTACGACCGTCTGTGGATAGTGGTCTATGTGTGTGCCAAGTCTCAAGTCGAACGGATTTACTAAGTGTCAAAGTCAATAGTCTAAAGAAAAACGTGTACAAAACCTATGGGGGACAAATTAAACCTTTAACTTGACGTCACGTGACCTTGAATGACGCAATCGTGCTGAATTTTTTTCAGAAACATCTGGTGGTGGTGTTCTGAGTATATGGCAAGTTTCAAGTCGGTCGGATTTACCAAAGTGTCAAATTCAATAGTCTGAGGAAAAACGTGTACAAAACCTATGGGGAAAATTTCACCTTTAACGCAAAGTCACGTGACCTTGAATGACGTAATCGCGACGAATTTCTTCTAGGACCGTCCTTGGGTGGTTGTCTAAGTGTATGCCAAGTCTCAAGTCGATCGGATTTACCAAAGTGTCAAAGTGTATTGGCTGAAAAAACGTGTACAAATCCTATGGGAAAAAGTCTGAAAGTGGAAAAAAAAACAAAAAAAAAAAAAACTAGACATGTGTTTGTGAACAAACACAGAGCTGTTTCGAGTGTCTAAAATTACTTTCAATATGTGTGTGTGGTGGTCTATGTGTGTGCCAAGTCTGAAGTCGATTGGATTTGCACAAGTGCCAAAGATATATTAGTTGAAAAAAACGTGTACAAATCCTATGGGGAAAACCTGCACCTTTATTGTGACGTCACGTGAATTGCATACCAAGTTTAATGGAGTGTACCAAAGGGTGCACCACTCTAATTGAAAGGAGAATTTCTACGCGAACTCATTAGCATGAAATGTGCCCCCACAGTTTCTTTTGAAAAAGGAGACCGTTTGGTATAAAAAAAATGTTGGATTGTGTAAAAATAGCATTGGGATCAACTCCCTGGTTTTTGAGCTTCAATCTGAGGGCAGACTTGATAAAATCACGGTTACAAAATGGGTCCTAATTGCCCTAAAACGTGGAGGGATGCCATTTGTAAAATGGCTGTTTTCAGTCTCGGGAAGTATCACTTTTCGGGAGGTGAGTTTCTTTTGGTGTGAATATTAAAAAATGTAATTGGCTAACCCACTAAAAATTAAAAAGAAATGGAAAGATAAAGACCAAGACAATAATCTAATTGTTGTTTGAGAAACCCCAGTGATGTCGGTGTGCATGAAACTTGGTACTGAACATTGTTGATTTTACACTGTTTTCAACGGGACTTGAATTAGGCTAGCTAATAGTGCATCCATAAATCGATGCGGCGCGTACGATGCGCGCGACATGTGTAACCACAACAAACATGGCGGATTCATCGGTCCTGCGACCCCGTAGAATGTCATCGCAGCAAGCCATGAATCTGCTTTCCCACTGCATTTCTAACGTGGAAAGCGACAAAGAAAGTAGCGAAGAATCAGACTACAATGAAGAAGAGAGCCAGTCAAGCAAGCCAGTGAAGATTCGTAGGATTCCGCGCTTGATTCCGATGACTATGTGGGCCTTCCACCGGCACCGCCTAGGCAACGACAACAAAACGTTCGGCCACACAAGCGTCCACGAGATCAGGGCATTGCTACGGCGGCCAACACTGCGGCACAAATCAAATGGCAAGATGTCTCCAAATCGAAAAAAAGATGAACCCGGACATTCATTTCGATTCATGCCAAACAAAACTTCATCCATTTACATTGTACATTTACATGCACTGCGATAAGAAAGCCTGTGATTTGTGCTGAATCTCGTTTTCTAGTAGTTTTAGGGAAAATATCATAGCTCGCCCAAACTTATTCATATTGGGGATTTATTTTGACATATTGTTTCCAGGATCACCAGCAAAATTTTCTGCATTGGAAAAGAATTTTTGAACTACAATAAACACGTTTTACTAATAAATATGAGCAGTATTTTATTCATATTTCATATTTTCATTATTAATTTTCATATTTGACATGCCAGTAAATGTGAATATTAAATTAAACAGTTCCTTTGATTTCACAATCACATTTTTCATATTGTTAGCTTCATTTTGATACCTAACTTTGCCCCATAGACCCCAGGATTAGGGAGTTTAGGCAGTTTTATTACTAGTGGTGACACGATTCTTTCATTGTGTAAAACAATTCCACAAAGATCAATTTCATATGGGGGGAAGTTGAACTACATGTTTGAAAAATTATCACTATACGGGGGGGGGGGGGGGGAGGGAGTTAAACTACATGTTGGAAAAATATCACTTTGTTTCATCTCAGGTAAAATCGATAACTTAAACAAATGAGGGCGGCAAACAACTTTAACAGTTACACGAAGTCGATCGGATTAACCAAAGTGTCAAATTCAATAGTCTGAACAAAACAAACAATGAGGGCAGCAAACAACTTTAACAGTTACACGAAGTCGATCGGATTTACCAGTGTCAAATACACAAAGTCGATCGGATTTACCAATGTGTCAAATTCAATAGTCTGAACAAATCAAACAATCAGGGCAGCAAACCACTTTAACAGTTACACGAATTCGATCGGATTTACCAAAGTGTCAACTTCAATAGTCTGAAGAAAAACGTGTACAAAACCTATCGAGAAAATTGAACCTTTAATGTGACGTCACATGACACCCGATGACGTCATCATGATGTCATATTAATTTTCTTCTATAACATCCTGTAATACCTGAATACCAAGTTTTACCCCAATTGGACCTGTACTTTCAGAGATAGAGGGTCCTAAAAACGGCACCTTTAACGTGACGTCACATGACCCCCGATGAGGTCATCATGACGATTTTTCTCTTGGCCCTCCTAAGGATGGTGGTCGAGATGTGTGCTAAGTCTGAAGTCGATCAAATTTACGAAAGTGTCAGTCATTAGTCTAAAAAATAACGTGTACAAAACCTAAGGGGAAAAAAATTGAACCTTTAACGTGACGTCACGTGACCTTGAATGACGCAATAGTGCCAAATTTCTTCCAAGACCATCTGTGGGTGGTGTTCTAAGTGTATACGAAGTCTCAAGTCGATCGGATTTACTAAAGCGTCAAAGTCAATAGTCTAAAGAAAAAAAGGGGGAAAAACCTATGGGAAAAATATTGAATCCTTAACGTGACGTCACGTGACCTTAAATGACGCAATCGTGCCAAATTTCTGTCAGAACCATCTGTGGTTGGTATTCTAAGTGTATGCTAAGTCTCAAGTCGGTCGGATTTACCAAAGTGTCAAAGTCAATAGTCTGAATAAAAACGTGTACAAACCCTATGGGGAAATAATTTACACCTTTAACGTCACGTCACGTGACCTTGAATGACGCAATCGTACCGAATTTCTTCAAGAGCCATCTATGGGTGGTGTTCTAAGTGTATGCCAAGTTTCAAGCCCGTCGGATATACCAAAGTGTCAAAGTCAATAGTCTGAAGAAAAACGTGTACAAAACCTATGGGGAAAATTTTACCTTTAACATGACGTCACGTGACCTTGAATGACGGAATCGCGACAAATTTCTTCTAGGACCGTCCTTGGGTGGTTGTCTAAATGTATGCCAAGTCTCAGGTCGATCGGATTTACCAAAGTGTCAAAGTGTATTGTCTGAACAAACGTGTACAAATCCTATGGAGAACAAAAGGCAAAAAAAAAAAAAAAAAAAAAAAAAAAAAAAAACTAGACATGTGTTTGTGGACAAACACAGAGCTGTTTCGAGTGTCTTACATTATTTTCAATATGTGTGTGTGGTGGTCTATGTGTGTGCCAAGTCTCAAGTCGATCAAATTTACGAAAGTGTCAAAGTCAATAGTCTAAAGAAAAACGTGTACAAAACCTATGGGAGACAAATTGAACCTTTAACGTGACGTCACATGACCTTGAATGACGCAATCGTGCTGAATTTCTTTCAGAACCATCTATGAGTGATGTTCTAAAGGTATGCCAAGTCTCAAGTCGATCGGATTGACCAAAGTGCCAAAGTCAATAGTCTGAAGAAAAACGTGTACAAAACCAATGGGAGAAAAATGTGAACCTTTAATGTGACGTCACGTGACTTTGAATGACGCAATCGTGCCAAATTTCTCTCAGAAACATCTGGGGGTGGTGTTCTAAGTTTATGCCAAGTTTCAATTCGGTCGGATTTACCGAAGTGCCAAAGTCAATAGTCTGAAGAAAAACGTGTACAAAACCTATGGGAAAATTTTCATCTTTAACGTGAGGTTACGTGACCTTGAATGACGTGATCGTGACGAATTTCTTCTAGGACCGTCTTTGAGTGGTTGTCTAAATGTATGCCAAGTCTCAAGTCGATCGGAATTACCAAAGTGTCAAAGTGTATTGTCTGAATAAACGTGTGCAAATCCTATGGAGAAAAGTCTGAAAAAGAAAAAAAAAAAAAAGAAAAAAAAAAACTTTAACGATTACAAAAGCTGTTTCGGTGAAAAACCGAAACAGCTAAAAAAAAAAAAAACTTTAACGAAAACAATAGCTGTTTCGGTGAAAAACCGAAACAGCTAAAAAAAAAAAAAACTTTAACGAAAACAAAAGCTGTTTCGGTGAAAAACCGAAACAGCTAAAAAGTATTCTTGGCACTCAAAAAATAACCAAATTGCCTCTAGAATCGACCGGCTATACATTTCACGCGAATTGTCCGAGGGTGCACGTAGCGCAATCACTGCATGCCCCCTGTCTGACCACGATTTAATTTCTGTCGTTTTCACGAACCAAATCCAAAACGCTGGGCGGGGTTTCTGGAAACTAAATACTTCTTTTATGGGAAGGGATGGTTTTAAACAAGTCATTAGTTCAGAATGGAAAGATTGGGGTGCGCGGAAAGGGGATTTTGATAATTTAGTTGAGTGGTGGGACAGGGGAAAAATCCAACTAAAAAGTGCAGTGATTGTTTTTTCTGCTGGCGAAGCACGAAAACGTTTTTCTGTTCCCAACCCAGTGCTCTCTGCCGAAAAAGTACTTTCCGGCCCAAAAAGCACGACTCGTACTTAAAACGCATGCAGGGCCTCCGTGATGGTTCCTGTCAACTGCACACGGAACCAAAATGTATGACATTTGTAGGAATTGTTATAACGATTTGTATACAAAAACCGACACGGGCGATAAAGAGATTGACTTTCTTAAGGGTTCTATTGACAGTTCACTAAGCCCTGACGAGCAATTGTTGCTCGAGGGGCCAGTGACTGTTAATGAGGTGAGGCGGGCATTGTTCGATATGGCGGCGGGCAAATCCCCGGGTTCGGACGGCTTGCCCACTGAGTTTTACAAGACGTTCTTAAGTGATATGGGCCAAGATATTTGTGATATGGTGAATTGTGCCCTTTCAAGAAGGTAGGCTTAGTCAAAGTCAAAGGTCGGGTCTGATTACATTGTTGTACAAGAACAAAGGAAGTCGTGAAGAGTTGGGTAATTGGCGGCCCATATCACTGCTGAACGTCGACTACAAAATCATTGCTAAAATTCTCGCCACCAGATTGCGGTCCATTTTGCCTAGCATTGTTAATGAAGATCAGATTTGCTCCGTGGCGGGGAGAAGCATATCGGACAATGCTCACCTACTTCGCAACGTTCAGAGTTACGTAGATCAGAAAAATATGTGTGCTGTGTTCGTGTCGCTCGACCAGCAAAAAGCGTTTGATAGAGTTGACTGGGGGTATCTTCAGCAGATCCTCGGGACCCTCGGCTTCGGTGGAAATTTTAGAAAATGGGTGGAAATTCTGTACACCGGACATTGAAAGTAGTGTGATTTGCAATGGGCATATTTCTCGGCCTTTCTCGCTATCCCGAGGGGTTCGACAAGGCTGTCCGCTTTCGCCGTTACTTTACATCCTTGCCCTCGAGCCACTCGGGTGTGCGATTAGGGCCGATCCCAAAATAAAGGGAGTTAAATTACCAGGGGGCACCGAAGCCAGGGTCTCGGTGTATGCTGATGATACCACCCTCATTCTAGCGGACGATATGTCTATCGTCCGCAGCTTTGAGCTGGTCGAGAAATACGAACGCGCATCGGGCGCAAAGCTCAACCAGCAGAAAACGAGTGGCGTGTTTCTTGGTCGATGGAAACATCGACCAAGTGGGCCGGTTGACATCTGTTGGGCGACTTCAACTAAAATCATTGGGATTTCTTTTGGTTATGGAAACATCCTAAACGATATGTGGGAGCAGAAATTGAGAGAGCTGGAAAACTGTATTGGGGAATGGGAATTAAGGCTGTGATTTTTCGATTAAGGGGAGGGTTTCAGTAATAAATACTTTTGTGATTTTCAAAATTTGGTTCTTAGCTGAAGTCGCCCCGCCCCCCAAACAGAAACTTAAAAAGATCAACAAGTTGATTTTTCGGGTTTGTTTGGGTGCACAAACCAGAGTATGTCGGCCGGGACACTATGTACCTCTCTCCATCCCAGGGAGGGATGGGGATGGTGGACATAGACAGCAAGATTGCCGCCATGCAGGGTGTTCATGTCGCCAGCATCTTATCAGACAAACCAGGCAAGTGGCGGGTTCTCGCGCGCTACTGGTGTGGTCTGTCTCTACGTAGTGCAGACCCGTCATTGGCATCTGCCGCATTGCGACACACAGCCGGACTTTTATCGTTCCATTTTGTTTAATTTCCGTAAACATCAAAGTTTAGTTCAAGACTGGCGCCATATACAACTTAAAGAACACCTTGCAACCATACTTGAGACCAAAGGATTAGAACCTCGGGTACAACGCTCCCGTCCTGGTAAGGACTGGGCTACGGCATGGTCACGCACGCTGTGTAGCAAATTGTATAATACTCAAACTTCGTTTAATTTCACAGTCGTGCACAACGTGCTGCCCACCGGTGACAGACTTCGTAAACGGTTCGGATCAAAGGACCCCGGTCTGTGTCCACACTGCGCTCGGCTAGAGACGTTAGAACATGTTTTCGTCGAGTGTGGTGTGGTCAAGCCGGTGGGCAAGTGGCTTGGTCACTACTTGGGTGGTCTGAACAATACGCGCGCGTACCCACCCGACACGGATACGCTAATTTTGACTTTGTTTCCCAAACCAAGAACAAAAGCATTGGAACTTAAGACGGCACACAAATTAAGTATTTTTAGACGAACGATTTGGCTTGCAAGGTATGAAGCAAAATTTGATAAGAGAAATTGTAATAGTCATGGTTCACTGAGCCGTCTAAAAAAGTACCTATAGGTCCGTGTCAGGGCCTGATTCCTCACCCAAGGTTGTTTTGCAATCCATCGTTTATTTTCATTTTCATTTTCATTTTCGTTTAATTTGAACAAATGAATACATATTGGTAGCCATCTAGTCAAACAAGCAAGTTATGGTGGTGGGTAATAATAGTTTTCCCCTTATTCTGTTATTTATAGACAAATCGATTTTCTCAATTTTCACAAAGTGAGGAGTTCATGATTTAAGAGTTAGTAAAACGTATTGTAAACTAAGGCATTGAAAAGAAGTGTAACTTTGTAATTGTAAATTTGTTTATTGTATAATTGTATATTTTTCGATGCAGGTTTTTTTCGGAAGGAATAAACCATTTAAAGAACGGTTCTCCCTCGGCGAGGTCCAGTCATTGCACACAGACGGGTTGACCCGGGCGATTCCCTCAAATGTGGGGAACTCGGGAGTACAATTTATGATAGTGGGGACTGCGTTCGCGCTCTCCCCGTACAAACAAATCAAAAGATAGAATCTGAAACAGAATTTAATACATATCCTATGTTGGGAGTTGCATGTTTCATTCCCTTTGCAATTTTTTTAATATTTATCAGAGAAGACTGGCATCAACTTAAATATTAATTTAGCATTAACTGCTTTAGGATGGCCGACTCGTGACTAAAGGAAGTTAGTATAAACTATCTCGTGTAGTGGTTTTTGTATTTTTCAAGGCACTTGAAGGTACTAACTCGGTACTTTCTCTTCAGTCTTGTATAATTATGGTTAAAATAATCCACAAGGACATGTTGGCAAAAAAGATAAACGTTAAAGATGGACTACAACGAAAACTCACACATTAAATTTATTATCGGACCTTGTTTATGTTGTGTTCAGGTAACACTTTATTGTTACGGTCATGTTTTTCTCCCAATAATTTTGTTGCAATTTGACCGACAAAATTAGACCTCGATTCTTCGATTTTGAAATTTCCCGCCCTGTACTGGTTCCCGGCAAAGATCCACTGAAAACCACAATGAAATCCACGATATAGTACCAGCGGACTTGTAAACCAGCGAAAAGTGATGACATACTACCCATGAAAACGCATACATGGTGGCCCTGAAGGGACTCCGCAGATCGCGAATATCGACGTCAAATTTGACGTCAATTATTTCACGACTTTCCAAAAAAGTCGCGAATATTGACGTCAAATTTGACGTCGATATTCACGACTTTCCCCAAAAGTCGCGAATATTGACGTCAAAATTGACGTCAATATTCGCGATCTGCGGAGTCCCTTCAGGGCCACCATATGTATGCGTTTTCATGGGTAGTACGTCACACACAAAGTATGAATTATTCATGAGTTAAGGGCTTTTGCTGAAACTGAGTTTTTCTGGGTCGTAGAACGCCGATCAATTTTGTTGTTTTTTGCATGAAGGAACAAGATTTATTGAATACTAATGATATATTAGTAATCATTATACATTTCTCGAACAAAAAACAGCAACACAGCCTTTATCATTATTCCGTTGTAGTCCATCTTTAACGATAACCGGATTCGAAACAAATACCTTTCGATCCAGTGCTCACCTCTCTACCAACTAGGCTATTTCCGAGTTGGTTGAGAACAGCCGTTCTTTACCTTTCTTTAATGTATACGAGTTGCCTTTGTTCTTTCTCATGAATATACATTCATGCACTACCCAGCTGCTGAAAACAATCGCGGGATACTATGCACGGGATAGTATTAGGTGAATTCACTGACCTCTACACCTGGACGGACCATTGTCCATATTTTGCTGTGCTAACGCTTGAAGTCGGCGCGAACTGGAAGTGCAACATGGCGGACCCAAGACGTCACTTCTGTGAGCCAATGAAATGTCCGGGTGTAGAGGTCAGTGGATTTACTCTATACATTTTGTATTTGTAAACATTACGTCATACGTACCGTACCCAATGAACCTTACACCTGGACATTTCATTGGCTCACAGAGTGATGTCGTGGGTCAGCAATGTTGCACTTCCAGTTCGCGCCGACTTCAAGTGTGAAACAATGATGATCTGTCCATGTGTAGAGGTCAGTGGATGTATTCCGTGACTCAAGCCCACGCGCAAGACTATACTGAACTAGGGAGCCCTAATCCTTGACTATCGGACGATTAACCGACTCAGTGAAGATTACTGCATGCAGAAACAAATAATACCCAGCACGATGTGAACCCGAGTGACTCTCCCTTAGTCCCTCATACCCCTATACACTCTCTAGACTATTGTTACCTAACGCATCCCCCTGCAAACCTAAACAGAATTTCTGAGAAACCACAACATTTCGCAAGCACAATGACTACCACAAAGGAGGGAGGGGGAAGGGGACCCTCCTTGCTTCGTATGAACAGTTAATACACAATTAGTATGCAATGTTAGCTTACGCTCAATGCTTACACACGAGCCCAATGCTTACACGAACCTACACTGTGTTGTGGCAAAACCACTTTCTATATTGTGCCTTAAGTCAATGTTTGTTCCGAGTAAGGACAGCGCCTGCTGTAATTCAAATGCGGATAATTGTATGCAATGAATGATGGTCGTTTGGCATTTCACTGCAATATATATTGGCTGGAGAGTTACAAGAGGTTTTTCGTTTCTTGATATTCGTTTCTTGATATTCGTCTCTTGATATTCGTCTTAGTTGACTTGTCAACAATGGCCTCGCCGACTCACTCCAGCGTCTTGCACATCTATACGCTGTACGACGTTATCATGGGTTTTTCCGGCTATTTAAAACATTTTCCATTCAAATTCACCAACTTTAACATTCAATTTCGTCCGAGAAAAAAAAATAACATGCTTTTACCAAACCAATTTAGTCATTTATCATTCAATCTCAACATTTTGTCACCCTTTTAAAACACCAAATTGAGAATACTTGTCATTGCAGATCAAATTCGTCTAAGTTGTTGTCGAAAGGCAGCATTCAGAGATCGAATTCGTCTTATATCAATCAATTTTCAGCAAGTTTGAAATGGATCGACATAAGACGGATTCGATCTCGGATTAGGCTGCCTTTCGGCAACAGCTTAGACGAATTTGATATATAATGACAAATATTTTGGAGTCAATGTAGTTAAAGAGTGACCAAACGTTGACATTGAATGATGAATGCAATTATTCGGTAAATTTTTGTAATTTTTTTCTCGGACAAAATTAAATGCGATAGTCGGTGAACTTAAAGCAAACAAAAATAGCCGGGAAAACCTATAGTTTTAAAAGTATGTTTGTAATTAATGTAAAGTCGCGCTATGCTATATTGAGTTATAATTGAAAATAGCCAATTTGACAGTGGGGGATCGTTTTTTGGTTTTGACATGATACAATTTCCACATATGTTTTCTTTCTAAGAACCATGCATTGGTTGCAAAAGATTAGCAAAAATAAATTTGATTTTACTGAGCGTACCCAAGAAGTAAAGTGTATCGAAATTGACTCTTAACTATTATTAATTCCATGTGTGTAATGACCGCTGTTTTTTTCTCAATATTAGATAGTTTTAAATACCCTACCCAATAAATTATATATCATTTTAAAGCTAAAAATCGAAGGAATCTGAAAATACCAATATCTCAATATATAAAAATGTCAACTTTACTCTGATTTCGTGGGAGCAGGTCACATATGTTACCTTAAATAACATTATTGCAGAATTAAATAGAATATACCCTATTCAACACGTTATCATGTATTTTTAGGTACAGTTTTTAACACCGAGGAGCACGCACAATTTGTGCTGTACCCATGCAGTGCTGTTTCAAGATGCTTTTTAATAGCTCGGCCAACATTAAGTTAATAATTTATCATTTTGCCTTTAATATAGATATAGATATTCGTTATAGATATACCAGCACCGTGGCTGAATGTCAATATTTAATCGCCTAAATTAAATTTGTAATAAATTCGACGAGAAAGGTAGGAAATAACGTGGTGCAAACAAAGCTGTGTTGACATAAATTCGAATGTAACAACACAAAATTGCCCTGAATTCCTGGGTCGCATGCGGCTGACAGATGGGTCTGTTTTTAACCGAACTGGTTTTTTTCCTCTCTCTAGTTCTTGATACAACAAGCACTGCAAACCTGTACAATAAGTAACGTATTTCTGGCAGCTATACACGAGACCGTTAGTCACCCTCGGCACTAGCATATAATACAGGTTTTCTCAGCTATTTTAAAAACATTTATTTTCGCATTCAATTTCGTCCGCGAAAAACATTCACATAATGCAGGCTTTTACCACACCGATTATTTTAACATTCAATCTCAACGTTTGGCCACCCTTTTTCAACACCGGGTTCGTCTTACACTCTTAAAACATGTATTAACATTTTGTTGGTTAAACAAGTTGGTTAAAATGTTGAAATCTGTTTTGGCTTTGGAGGTGTGCTTGTCTAGAATGATTTGTCATCCATTGGTATAGGTAGTTTTGGATTTGGGTGGTGGAGGTGTGTTTGTCTAGAAGGATTCTGAATGTATTGGTATAGGTAGTTTTGGCTTTGGTGGTGGAGGTGTGCTTGCTTGTCTAGATGGATTTTCTATCCATTGGTATAGGTAGTTTTGAATGTTAGTGTGATGTAGGTGTGCTTGTCTAGAAGGATACTCCTTGTCTAGAAGGATTTATTGTAATGTGGCAAATAAACAAAGAAGCATTTTCGCGGCCATTGTTTGTTCTAAAAGGTGATAACACCGAAAAAGTTGTCATTGCTGGAATGCTATCACATATTATTTTCTAACTTTGCCCCAAATCACCATGAGCATTATTTCCCTCATTTGATACTGACCAAACCCCCAGGCTGATGACCCAGTGCCCGTCGAAAATAGATATTGACCGCGCCTCGCTTCAAATCGATCCGTAGTAATCTCAAACAATCAAGCACCGCTAGTGACCTCTGATAGAAATTACCTCAGAACTCCTCACAGAAATACGAGGACACCTAAACGGCCAACCTCAATTAACTAAAGTATCCTTCAATCAATTAATCATAGCAACATGCTTGCCTTTGCGCCTTTGCTATCGCTGGGTTGAGTCTGTTTAATATTGATCAAACGTAAACACGTTTGTATTGGAAGAAAATGTCATATTAATTAAATTCAGGTTTCAGGATGATCCTAACGAGGCGAAGCCTCTCGTTACTATGGTTATAGTTATACACGTAGGCAGCAATGACCAGCCCTTCGTGCGCTGTTCAGTTCAGCTGTCATTGGTGTATCGTGTAGCATGTCAATCACATGACACAAGTGGTTGTCTGTGATTGGATGAGTGGCCCAGTATTAAGCGGTACCATCAATGTGAATACAGCGGGTGCGGTCTTATATTCTACAATCGACGGCTTATACGTGTATAAACGACGGTGACTACGCAGATAACAGGTCGTGTTAGTAAACTCGTTTTCAGGAGAATTTGCCGAGATGGTGGTATCCGAATGCGTACCATCTTCATCCAATATCGATGAAGTTGGGGGCCACTGCTTGGCCGGAAAACTAAAGGTGAGTTATGCATTATAGTTCCAATTGTACAATTGTATGCGATATTCTTCCCTGATATTGTAGGTTTGTCCGGCTATTAAACAACAAAATCATTTGCATTCACCAACTCTCACATTCAATTTTAGGCGAAAAAAATTTCACGAGATTTCACCAATCCAATTCAATAGTCATTTACCATTCAATTTCAAAGTTTCGGTCATTCTTTTTAAACATTGTCTCGGGAATATTCGTCATTACAGATCAAATTCGCCTAGAGTAATCTGTTGCCGAACAGATCGAATTAGTATTATATTTTATATCAATTCAAAACTTATGTTTTAATAAATTAGTGTAATGTGCGCTTGACTCAAACACACATCAGACTAATTTATGTAACATCAGTTTTAAATTGATTAACAGAAGACGAATTCGATTTTTGAATGCTGCCTTTCGGCAACAGCTTCGACGAATTTGTTCTATAATGACGAATATTACCGAGCCAATGTTTAAATAGAGTTACCAAATGTTGAACTTAAATGATAAATTACTACCTTGGTTTGGTAAAAACTTGTATTTTTCTCGGACGAAATTGAATGTTTGAGTTGGTGAATTTGAATGATTTGTATTTGTTTTGTTAAATAGTCGGAGAACCTATACTATAGGTTTACCCGGTAATTTTAACACATACATTACACAAATTCCTCATAATTTTGCCCCCCCCCCCCCACAAAAAAGCATTAATTTCTTGGTCATTCGGATATTAACGCTTTGGTCGTTTATATTAATTTCCTGGCCTTAACTTTTCAGAGTAAACAGAACGAAATGCAATGACAACAGCTTCAAATTAAATGAAAAAAACAAACGAATTTGCTTTTACAATTTCCTAGAAAGAGTGAAATTTAGTTTTATAGAGTGAAAACAACTGAAAAAACTACAAATTAGTAACTTTTGCTTTTTACAGCCATAATGAAGAACCGTTTTTGTTTTTAAGTTGTCCTGCGTATAACCAGATAGTGATTTTCACTCGTTTACATTTTAGAGAGTTCACTATATATTTTTTTCAGGCACTATCTTCACGAATTACATTTTCACCTAGCAAAACAGATCATGTATGTGATATGAATTTTGCGTTTTTTATGAAAGTATGAAAACAAAATTTATCTATGTTTAACATCTCATTCTTTTTAAGTTTATATAGAAGCGGTTTTGGAGAATCTCAGACAAAGTTGCAATCGGGCGTGAACGAAGACGCTTGAGATGAACATCGGATAATCAACAAGTTACAATAATGGATAATCAATTACAAAAAGAAGAACAATCACACAAAAAGACAGACAGACGGACAAACAAGCACAACAAGCATGGACATTGGCCGACTAATGGATTGTGTTAATACAACAACAATATATGTGTACATATTTCTTAACTTATTTTATCTAATCATGTCTAACCCGTTATCTTTCTTTTTTCTCCAACTATTTTGTAACCCCATTTTTCGCAATGCTATGCAACTTAAGCGGCAGGCTTTGATTTGCAATGCGCGTGTGACGTGTTGTGTTTTGTTGTGTTTGTGTGTATGTTTAACTTAAAAACCATATATCTTTATTATTTTTTGAGTAAACTTATTTGGACGCAGATTGATGTACATGTGTCCCAAAAGAAATTAAAAAAATATAACGGAATTCTACACATGTGAAACCAACATAGATATTAATGTATGGTTTGAATGATACATCTTTCCACTATAAAATGAGACATCAAATGTCAAAATCTGATAAATTTTGACAGAGTTATAAGTAATTTCCCAAGAGAGGTCAAATTATCCATGGGACCAAGTTTTCAATTTTAGGCGTTTGGAATACTTTTCATGTTTGGATAATTAGCTTTGGATAATTAGTCTTTAGCGAGTACAAAAAATCATGTTTGAATTGGTAAACATGTTTACATGCTAAACATGTTTAGCTTGAGAGTGGAAAGTGTTCGGCCATTAAACATTGATGTTCAGAAATTGGACACGTGCGTTTATGCTAATTACCAACAGCTCATCCAAACAAAGTCGAACACAAAAACCAAAACGGATCCATGGTCAATTTGACCACTCTTGGGAAATTACTCATAACTCTGTGAAACATTATCAGATGTGGACGTTTGATGTCTCATTTTAAAGTGGAAAGGTACATCGTTCAAACCATACTTATCTATTATATATGTTAGTTACACATTATAATTGTGGCATTTCATTTTATAATATATTTTGTTTGCATTTTTGGAGACACATTGTACGGTAGAATAACACCAAATGTTATTGTTGAATCCACGTCACTAGTTGAGTCAACGACCACGGTACAAACAACTGCGCTACCCACCACATCCGCCTCGCATACAACCGAGAAATCCACAACAATTTCTCAGTCAACAACAATCCAAGAGTCGACTACGCCTGTACATGTACATTCGCCCGATCCACAGTCAACTACATCTGCACCGTCGACGATTGCACAATCGACTCCACATTCTCCAACTACACATTGTAAGAAATGTAATGTTTATGTTAAACATTTGAATTATTTCTTTTTAAATAGCCGGGAAAACCTATACTATAAAATGTGACCGGCTCCTCAAAAATTGAGTTGGGTTGAAGGTAGTAAACCCCATTTTGCTTTTGCTTTTAAAAATATTTATAACATGGAATGGTTAACCATATTTTGTGACCCACTCCACAAAAATTATGTTGCAAAAATTGAGTTATATACAAAGTTGAAAAGTCCACAACGTTTTCATTTAGTATATAATAGAGCTCCACAGCCGCTCCTGTTCTGGAGATATAACATGTTTGCATATTGATTACTTCCTTGGAACACCAAATAACTCAGAAAACAGGATTTGAAATAGCCGCAAACAAAATGGTAGTTTGTTCCACGTTATTCATCAACATTTACATTTCTTTAAATGAAAGCTGTAAACCGTAGGTAATAAATATGTCATTCATGACAACAAATGAAAAACACATTATTTGGACAAACATTTACCCTCTCAACGTTGAGCGGGTCATTACATAACAATGCACAGCGCGACTTAATACCCTTTTTGAGGAGCCGGTCACATTTTATAGTATAGGTTTTCCCGGCTATTTAAAAAGAAATAATTCAAATTCACCAACTCACACATGCAATTTCGTCCAAGAAAACAGATGTACACGCTTTTAACCAATTTAGTAATTTAAACCTTCAATTACATGTGCCCCCCCCAAAAAAAAAATACAAAAAAAAATAAAAAATAAAAAAATATATATAACGGAATTCTACACATGTGAAACCAACATAATTATTAATGTATGGTTTGAATAATACATCTTTCCACTATAAATTGAGACATAAACATGTCAAAAACTGAAAATTGTTGACAGAGTTATAAGTAATTTCCCAAGAGAGGTCAAATTATCCATGGGGCCAAGTTTTAAATTTTAGGCGTTTGGAATACTTTTCATGTTTGGAAAATTGGCTGGACTTCACTGCAAAAACTGTCTTTAGCGAGTAAAAAAAAATCATGTTTAAATGTGTAAACATGTTTACATGATAAACATGTTTAGCTTGAGAGTGGAAAGTGTTCGGCCATTACATATTGATGTTAAAAAATTGGACACGTGCGTTTATGCTAATCACCAACAGCTCATCCAAACAAAATCGAAGAAAAAAACCGGATCCATGGTCAATTTGACCTCTCTTGGGAAATTACTCATAACTCTGTCAAACATTATCAGATTTGGACGTTTGATGTCTCATTTTAAAGTGAAAAGGTGCATCAGTCAAACCATACCTATATACTATGTTGGTTACACATTATAATTGTGGCATTTCATTTTATAATATATTTTGTTTGCATTTTTGGAGACACATTGTACGGTAAAATAACACAAAATGTTAATGTTATTGTTGAATCCACGTCATTAGTTGAGTCAACGACCACGGTACAAACAACTGCGCTACCCACCACATCCGCCTCGCATACAACCGAGAAATCCACAACAATTTCTCAGTCAACAACAATCCAAGAGTCGACTACGCCTGTGCATTCGCCCGATCCACAGTCAACTACATCTGCACCGTCGACGATTGCACAATCGACTCCACAGTCTCCAACTACACATTGTAAGAAATGTAATGTTTATGTTTAAATTTAGTTGGGTTGAAGGTAGTAAACCCCATTTTGCTTTTGCTTTTAAAAATATTTATAACATGGAATGGTTAACCATAATTTTTGTGACCCACTTGGACAAACATTTACCCTCTCAACGTTGAGCGGGTCATTACATAACAATGCACAGCGCGACTTAATACCCCTTTTTGAGGAGCCGGTCACATTTTATAGTATAGGTTTTCCCGGCTATTTAAAACAAAATCATTCAAATTCACCAACTCACACATGCAATTTCGTCCAAGAAAACAGATGTACACATTTTTAACCAATTTAGTAATTTAAACCTTCAATTTTAAATGTTGGTCACTCTATTTAAGCATTTATGGGAGAATATTCGTCATTACACATCAAATTCGTATAAGCTGTTACTGAACGGCAGCACTTAGAAATCGAATTCGTCTTATTTCAATAAATTTCAAACTTATGCTAAATTTGTCTAGTTTTTGATTGAGTCAATCACAAACTAGACTAATAAATTTAACATAAGTCTGAAACCGATTGATAAAAGACGAATTCGATTTCTGAATGCTGCCCGCTTTCGGCAACATTTTAGACGAATTTGATCTGTAATGAGTGACGAATATTATCCGGCCTTGTGTTTAAAAGGGTTGAAACGTTAACATTGAAATATGACTAAATTTGTTTGGTAAAAACGTGTAAACAGCGTGTGAATTTAAATGCAAAATGTTAATAAATAGCCAGGAAAACCTATATATAATTTCCCTGGTATATTGAACCAAACTGTTAAACCAGTGACTACATTAGTCACTGGATTAATGGTAATTATTTTGGAGTAATTTTTATGTATTTTATTTGTATGCCTTTCAAATCCTCGGTGCATTGTGGGTCTGATTGAGGTAAGATCGACACGTAGTTAGTTGGTCATCTTCATTGCAATAATTGTGTCCACGTTGTCACTTTAATCATTACCTGGGGTGTGTTCTACTCGCGAGAACGTTGCTAACGTTTGCCAACTAGGCGAACGTTTGTCATGTACTCGAAAATTGCCAACGTTTGGCAACTATGCGAACGTTGCTAACGTTTGTCAACTATGCAAACGTTGCTAACGTGAACGATGTTCTATTTGACGTGCAACAAAATAAATTGGCGCCTCATAACCAATATGATACTATTATTAATATTAATTTGACACATTTTAACTTATCATGGTTATTTCAATAAATCTGGTTTTTTTATATTTTTATGAACAAAAAACAACCACATTCCAATTTTAGTCAGCTGTAATCCTTTGAATATAACACAAACAAATTCACAAAATGAAATCGCCGATATTTAATTGTAATGAATTATTGAAATTCCTCATAACAAAGGCTTCATTGTCTTTAAATTATCATTAACCTTCTGTGTGGTGGTCAGTTTGATTGTTTACCCGAGTCGGCGACAGTAGATGACGTCAAGACTCAAAGCTCCGAAGAACAACTGCCACTTCACAATCTACTGGCGTTGATGACTTGGATAAGTGACCATGACGCCATACCAACTGACGTCACAAATGTCACAGAATACGTCGATGTAAGTTCTTGCAATGCGAAACCAACCTTTCCTCAGCACAATTTGTAGATTTTAGTGGTTGTTGGACTTAAAAGTGCTCAGTAGTTTTTGTTTTAATTACAAACAGCATTACACTGGAAATGGATATAATTAGATTTTGCATTCAAAGCGTACATGGTCCTTAGCAGGATGTGATTTCAACAAAAGATTTCCAAAATCACATTCAAATTCTCCAAATGTAGATCCTCAGTCTAAACTCACATCCTGAGTGAAGTCGTTGAAGTCCAAAATAACCAGTTTGCGCCGGGGGACGTATATACACGCAAAGTTTTCCCTAGATTTAAAACGGATGACGCATAAACACGTCACGAGCAAGGCCGGAAATGTCTGTCAGCAGCAAGCTTGGGTGTGCTTTCCAGTACCATTAGCTTGAACCCACCTCAGAACAAGTTTCGTAAAAAAATAATCCAGCGCCTCGGCTCGGTGATGTTAAAATAATGTTGGCGCAAACTGGTTAACATCCACTGGATGTGAATTTGCATTTTAACAAATTTGGACTGAGGATGTAAAATTAAAGCATTTGGATGTGATTTTATAAATACTTTGTTGAAATCACAACCTGCTAATAAGGACCGTGTCCGTGTCGAATGCAAAATCCTAGGTTTAGACGTGGGGGGGGGGAGCTTGACTTTTCGATTTGGTATCTGCTCTTTACTAAACAAAGCATTTTGTCCATTCGCTTCTAGACGTACGTAGACACTGTCGACAACCTCTTAGATAACCGCTTTGTGGAAACTTGGGACAACAAAGATGCGGTGAGTAACAGTCCTGGGGCCAACTTTATAAAACGTGTAAGCACACACATTTGCTTATCACAAACAATATTGCTTAGTAGAAACAGGTTACCCGCCAAAACTGTATGTGCTTTTCATGCTAAGCAAATAACAGTTACTGATTTTTTTTAGTATGTAACCCTGTGTTTGCTTAGAAATAATGATAATGCTTAGCAAATGTGTATAGTTACATGTTTTATACAATTGGCCCCTGTTCAGTTGCCGTAACAAAGGAATTGGAAGTTTGATTTTAACTTAAACTCCAAACGTTTAGATCTCTAGCCACATTATGGTGCCTGTTGTGCATCAGAAACATTCACTCGATTGATATGAACCCAAAAGTTGGTAAATATTTTCATTTGCTTCCATTTCTATTTGCTTCTCAGTAATTCAGAAGTCGGAGCAAAGCCCAAGACAAAGACGACAAAAGCAAAGGTTTCGAAAACCACATATAAGGGTTTTTGAAACCCAATTATAAGGGTTTTCGAAACCGTTGCTTCGTCTTCGTATGCAGCTAAGTTTCTAACAAGTGTATTTAGTTAGAAATGTTAGCATTGTTTGTATCTTAATTTGGCTGCTAAGTTAAATTTGGCTCGGCTCCAAATTAATAGTTAACGTTGTTGCAACTCTCCATAAACAGTTTTGATTATGCAGCGTGCGCAGTCGGAAACCAGTCTAACACGGTTCCAAACAAATTAAACAAAGGTTCATTTTGTTCGTTTATATTAGGTACCAGAGTATGCCACAATACTCATCCAATCAACGCAGAATTTACTGGAGGACTTGGCTAGAAAGGCACCGTTAGGGTTTAAACTCTCCCGGAAAGCGTCAAATTTGGGTAAAACAACTCTATTAATTGCCAGTATGAATGTTAATTTACGAGTCTGCCATATTGAATTGAAAGTGATGTAAAATCTTTATTTGTGTAACTTGGGGATATAAATGATTGAAAGTTAATTACAAGTTAATACCACACCCTAAAATCAGATTGGTTGAAAATAACCAATTGATTGGTAGATATGTGTCAAACAAATATATTGGTAAATTTTAACTAAAATATTTGTTATTTTGACCAATATTTTGGTTAAAATGACTAATATCATTGGGTATTTCGATCACTATCTGTTTTTATATTTTTTAGGGGTGTGGTCTTCTCTGATGAATAATTAAAAATTGGGATTAAACATACCCGAATGTTTTAGCCAGTTCGCGCCGGAGGACGTATATAAACGCACAATTTCTCCGAGATATAAAACGAATGACGCATAAACACGTCACGAGCAAGGCCGGAAATGCGTGGGTGTGGTTCCCGGTACCATCGCCCTGAACCCCCTCTGATCGAGTTTTGTTAAACATAAACCCAAGCCAATAAGCCAATAATTCTGGCGCGAACTGGTTAAGCCACATAAAACAATATTGAAAGTGGTGCTAGAATGCAAAAATAGTCTGGCACCATCCCATTCAACAGTTAACAATTTATAAAATACAAAATGGCTTCTTCGTAATTAAGGGAGGACACTTAATATTGACCGGTGTAGCGGTTCGCAAACTGTTTTTATTCAGGAGCTGGGTGGTGCGTGAATGTATAATTCATGTCGTTTTTTGTCGACAAATTGTCTTATATGACAAAGTGGAAGGGAAAACCGGGTTAGGTACATAAGTGCCTTGAAAAATACAACATGAACCGCTATACACTGGCTAGTTTTTAGTGACTTCCGCGAATAAGGTCCATATCACGAAACTATTGGGTCATTATTAGTATTATTTTATACTTGGGAAAACAAATTAGCGTAAGTTTTTAGGTAATAAGGAGACAGTGGCACTTAGGGAGACATTTCAGTGTCTCCCTAAGTGTCTAGCTACCCTAAAAAACAATATTTGGGGGTTACTTTTGTCCTAGAAGGACATATTTTGGTATAGCATAAATCTCAGAAATAGCATAAATCTCGAAGATCTTAGATAAAAGGGTTAGGGTAAACAAGTTAGGACTGTTTTAAGTTTGTGTACATCTCTATGGGATTGTCTCCCTAAGTGCCTATTTGGAGTTATATACATTATCATTATTATTAATATCATTGGTAATGAAACCAAGGCTCCCTCAATATCGCTCTAGGCACTGTAGAAAACTGAAGAAACATGTAGAGAGAAGACAGTGAGAAGGTACAGTTTAGGAGGTGGAAAAGAACCCCATGAGAATATCATTGGAAAAACCCACGGAGTCATTTAGGACTGAAAACCCAATCCACATTATTGTCTCAGGCGGGGTTCGAACCGGGGTCATAGCGGTGAAAGGCGAGGAAAGAACCGCTACACCAATCTAACTATCCTTATAATTAGGACAACCATGGTAAGAACAATGGGCCAATTGTCAGATCTTCAAGCGTTATGACAATTAAATAATCAATTGTACTGATCAACAAACAGAGTACGAAGTGTTGAAATCCACAAACGTAAGTGAGTACAGTTTCCCGTCACGATCGTCTGATGACGGGTCTCCAACTACGTCGATCACTCTAGAAAAACAAGCAATCGACAACTTGAAGTTAGGAGGTAAGTTTGGTCAAATTACGTAGATAAATTAGAATGATTTTGTTTAGCCTAACAACATTTCAATTTTGATGTTTTGTTTTAAAAGTAGAATACACCTTTGGTAATTGCTTGAATTATCATGAATGGGTAGATTTGGGGGGTTGTATTATATAGTAAATATCGTTTAACTGGCCTGTTTGAGGTTTTACAACCATGGATGCTATAACAAAAACAAGATAAACAGCGTTCGGTTTCAACCGGCGTCGGGCAGTGGTTCTTAAAAAAAATTAAAAAAAATTACAGGATATCTAGCGCATTCCTTTTGCTGGATGCCTACAATCATTATTTCCTTTCAAATGAGTACGATATTTCCTAATAATTTTTCCGATATCTGCAAGTTCTTCTTTATTCTGATTTTTGGCGTTTCTCTGAAAAAAGGGCTTTTATTTTACGCACATTGATTAATATTGGACGAATTCGATCAGTCGCCTAATGCTGCATTTTGGCAACAACTATAGACACATCTGATGACGATTACACGTAATGTCCGAGACAATGTTTAAATACAGTGATTAACATTTTTATTTGAATGGTAAATGACTAAATTTGTTTGGTAAAAGTGTGTTAAACATTTTCCGCACAATATTGAACGTGAAAGTTGGTGAATTTAAATATGTTTTGTTTAAATAGCCGGGAAAACCTATAGAAAGTGACAATATTATTATGTTTTTTGTTCAAGATAAAAGGTGAAAATATAACAGTAATCTTTCAAAATTTGAAACCTTGTTTATATTGTGACTGCAAAGTATTGTGTTAATTCGTATTAGTCAGGTGGCTGTTTTTCAACGTGCATCAAATTGTTTACATTTTGCAGAAAATGACGACCTCTCCTTCACAACTTTGCTTACAACAAACGGGAGTCTCATTCACGAAAGGTAAACACAAGAAACCTCAAACAACTAATTGGTAGAATTTCTGATACACGTAGTGTCCGATAACGAGTCAATAATTTGTAAGACTCGAGTTAATCATTATGTCAATAAGTTCGAGTCGAGTCACAGTGTGTAGTCGGTCGAGTCAAGTATTTAGCTGAGTCAATTCGAGTCACAAATGTTTAAACACAGTATTATAAAGACACACTTGCCGCAGAAACACAATTAAGGTATGAGTCTACGACACGGTTTGTGTTTGTTGTATCATGGAGGAAAGAAAACAGACGGCCGCTGTGTGTATATAACGTAGGATAATTATTCTCAAATTTAAACGTGACGTGGACATAAACAGGCATGGCAACTATTTATCGCAAAGTGTTGCTCTGTCATTTGCCTGCAGTGACTCGAGTCATTTACCTGCAGTGACTCGAGTCATTAACTTGCAGTGACTCGAGTCATTTACCAGCAGTGACTCGAGTCATTTACCAGCAGTGACTCGAGTCATTAACCTGCAGTGACTCGAGCCATTTACCAGCGGTGACTCGAGTCATTAACCTGCGGTGACTCGAGTCATTTACCTAAAGTGACTCGAGTCATTTACCAACAGTGACTCGAGTCATTAACCTGCAGTGACTCGAGTCATTTACCAGCAGTGACTCGAGCCATTAACCTGCAGTGACTCGTGTCATTTACCTAAAGTGCCCCGAGTCATTTACCTGCAGTGACTCGAGTCATTTACCTGCATTGACTCGAGTCATTTACCTGCAGTGACTCGAATCATTTACCAGCAGTGACTCGAGTCATTAACCTGCAGTGACTCGAGTCATTTACCAGCAGTGACTCGAGTCATTTACCAGCAGTTACTCGAGTCATTTACCTGCAGTGACTCGAGTCATTTACCTGCAGTGACTCGCGTCATTTACCTGCAGTTATTCGTGTCATTTACCTGCAGTAACTCGAGTCATTTACCTGCAGTGACTCGAGTCATTTACCTGCACTGACTCGAGTCATTTACATGCAGTGACTCGAGTCATTTACCTGCAGTGACTCGTGTCATTTACCTACAGTGCCCCTAGTCATTTACCTGCAGTGACTCGAGCCATTTACCTGCAGTGACTCGAGTCATTTACCTGCAGTTATTCGTATCATTTACCTGCAGTGACTCGAGCCATTTACCTGCATTGACTCGAGTCTTTAGCTGCAGTGACTCGGGCCATTTACCTGCAGTGACTCGAGTCAGTTACCTGCAGTGACTCGAGTCGAGTCATTTACCGATCAGGACTTGAGTCGAGTCGAGCCATGTCGCCAAAAATGTGACTTCGGTAAGAGTCGAGTCGAGTTGAGTCGAGTCAAGTAATTGGCCCGAGTCTCTAATTATTTTCTTTAACCCTTACTCTTGTTTACACTCCAATGCACCTCAATACCCCCCCCCCCCCCCACAAATTCCCGTTTATAATCATCCAATGCACACAGATGGAGTGCATTGGCATGTACCACTGACATGCAGTAAACAACTCTCATATAGCAAAGGTTAAATGGTACAATCTGATCTGTAGCTATTTTATTTCCTCCCTATCCATACAGCACGTCGAGGAGACAACCAGCGAGCCACGTCATTAGTCATTCACTGCAAGTTGCTGGGAAAATCGTGTCCATTCCCGTCACATTACAAATGAAACTTCTCCGGGTACAGTCATCGTTTATGATTTTTCTAAAATACAGCCAACCAGTTTATTCAGGACCGAATCAAAGAGTCCCAAATTGTATTGTAATATAGGTTTTTATAATCATTTTTGATCTCACGCAAATTTCTTAACGGAACATTAATTTTGTTTTAAATTCGCTCTAAGTTTCACTAAAAACTCGTCTCACTACGCATTCGGCACTGAAATGAAAAATAAACTTTGTTTGTTTATCATTTGTTTTAGCACTTTTGTCATTTGAATTTATTTCCTAAAACCGTAATAACTTAGAGTAATTTTCAAAGTGAACAAAGAAATTAAAACGGCAGGACTCGAACCTGCGACCTCCGGCACACCGAACCGGCGCTCTACCAACTGAGCTATATTGCCCTATATTGGTGGCCTTCCAAATTGTCAGTATCTTTAACGCTAGTCGGCAGTAATACACGCCAGAATTTCGTGTGACCAGGGACCATGCCCAATTTTACGATACAACCTGAAAAGCGACATTGTGGGGATCACTCAATGAGGATAAGACTTAAGCCATGTTCCCATTGGACTTAATTTTGTTAGAGTACCGCGACTTTTCTTTAGAATGACAAAATTGAATCCAATGGGGACGCACGGTAAACTGACCTCCCTGTCAATTTACCGCGACCGTGATGTAAAATGAACAGGCCGAAAGAGGTCGCGGAAGACTTCCGCGCAGCCACGGTAAATTATCAGGGCCGCAATGTGTGACATTCTGCCAGTCTCGAACAGCGAATGAACCGTTCCGTCGCGGAATAATAAGTCCAGGTGGGAACGCGTGGTAGATTCACGCTAAGGAATGCCGCGGTAAGTTTCCGCGTGGCCGCGAAAGAAAAAGTCCAATGGGAACACGGCTTTAGATTTAGAAAACACGGAATAACAATAGAATGGCAACATTGTCGAATCGAATTTCCAGTTCGCGCTGTGATTATTTTAACATCACCGAGCCGAGGCGCGAAATTATTTTTTACAAAACTAAATCCGAGGCGGGTTCAGGCCGATGGTACTGGCAAGCATACTCCGACCTTGCTCGCTGCTGACAGAATTTCCGGTCTTGCTCGTGACGTGTTTATGCCTCATCCATTTTAAACCTAGGGAAAAACTTTGCGTTTATATACGTCCTCCGGCGCGAACCGGTTAATTTCACGAATTCGGGACGAATCAGAATAAACATATTTCAACTTTACTGCACTTT
Organism: Crossaster papposus; assembly: GCA_037893245.1. NCBI lineage: Eukaryota > Metazoa > Echinodermata > Asteroidea > Velatida > Solasteridae > Crossaster > Crossaster papposus. Next base: position 238,079 of record JBAIAA010000399.1, read on the forward strand.
AAAATTAAAAAAGCATTAGTAACTTCTTTAATTTAAAATTGAGAATTCAGCGCGACAATGTTCGGGGATTAAAGTAGAGTGTAGTTACAAGGTTTTGTTTGATACAAGTGTTGAGAAATAACTTGGAAAACCTATAGTAAAAAAAAGATACAAGAACATGTTAATATCGTTGCATGTGTGGTATTTAAATTTAATCAACGACTCGATTCATGTTTATAGGAGCAAAAACCAAATGAGGAATCTGTTTGCGCATTTCTGGATGAAACTAAACGGTAAGTAACTATCTTACAGCCATATCAAACCTTGGCACATTGTACGGGACAAAACATCACCAACAAAGCCATACAAACTGAGGTAAATATTATACTCTAGTGGTCGCATGCTGCGATTGCTCTTTAAGACTGGTGTTAGGTCATCGTGCGATTGATGGTAGGCGTGGTCATGCGATTACCAACGATTGGAGAAGATCGAGGACAATTAGATCAGTCGTAGGTTGTCGTGCGACTAGTGGTGGCGATCAGCGACCGCTTAAACGATTGACCGTAAAGTCGTACGACCGGTGGCACCGCCAATCGTCCGGTGGCAAGACCAGTCGCACGACTAATCGTGCGACTGCGTGACCCGCAACCACTCACGACTAATGGGGCGACCATAATACGCCACTGGTGGTTCGACCATTTAACATAACGAATTTAACATGACACAGTTTAGTTGTTTTTTGGTGCAAACGAGTCACTGACTTTCACATCACAAATAGTTTCTGGAGCTAAAACTACTAGCTCCAATCAAGATATCTTGATATAATTTTCATTCTACAGAGATTCCCCATCCATTGGTGTAGGTTGTTTTGGCCTTAGGGTAGTGGAAGTATGCTTGTCCCTTGAGATATGTTTGTCTTTTTGTATTGCAGCCTGTACAGGTTAGACCCAATATTTAGTAGACATACATTTAAAATGTAGGCACAACGAACATTGGGCCGTATGCATTAAATGTAGTAAATACTATTTACTGGAAAATGTAAGTATTTACTTCAATGTATAACAATTATGCATACAATGTAGTAGAAGCTTTTACTCAAAGCTTTTACTACTAGCATTTGCTCAACAACTTTTTACTTGTAACTACTTCCATTGATATGCATAACACCAAGTATTTACTAGCGTTTTCCTAGTAGGTGCATGAAAATTCCAAGGTAGCTACAGAGCTATCTTGGCAGTATACTTGTACATATGTGTCGATAAGGCCAAATAAAGAAAAAATATGTTTAGCGTCACCGCCCGCTTCCTTTTTGGGGGGCGGCCTCCTTTTTTCTTTTTTTTTTCTTTTTGAAAAAAATCATAAATTTGACTTTTTTTTATTAATTTTTTTAAAGATAATAAAATTTTAAGATCGTATTTTAGACTTTAGCATCACTGTGTACATGCTCTGGAAATATTTGTTTTCCTTATAGGAAGGCTAGGGTGTGATGTGTAGTCGTGTACGGTGCATACTTGATCGACCCACATGAATTTTAATGTTTAATCGTGGGTGAACCATGTTTTAATTTTAAATTGGAAGATAGGGTGTGATATGTTTACTGCATGACTCGAATTAAAGATGTGTGGGGCGGCCATTTTGAAAAAAAAAAAAAAAAAAAAAAGGGCCTCCTCCTTCCTTTTTAAAAAAGGGCATGACGCTAAACATGTTTTTTTTTTATTTGGCCTAACACCTATATGCAAAATGGCTGAGTTACCAATTAGAAAGCAGAAAGAGTACCAGCCAAGAAGAGTGGCTTTGGTGAAGTATATCTGAAGGACATCTATATGATTTGAATGGCCTTTTGTGCAATGGTTCTATAGTCTGACCACAAACATGTAATGAATTCAGTAAATACTATGCAAGTACTAGCATTTACTACGAAGTAAAAGGTAAAGGTTATGCATACCAAATCGAGCATATGCTTTTACTTGTATATTTACTTGACAAGCAAATACTTTTACTTTTACTTTTACCTATAAGTATTTACTATTTGTTATGCATACGGGCCGCCACAGGTTTATACATTGTAGATTTCCCATGCACAGGTCGGTAGTGTGGAGTACCGTCGGTTGTTACGTCGATAAAACCAGAGATACACCATCGTCTATCGGCTGCAAATGCAACCACACGACAAGTTTTGCAGTGCTCATGCAACTTAAGGATTTCCAGGTAATGAATAATTCTTCAAATGTTAAAATGAGCTTAGCACAGATGTATGGGCTCTAAAAAAAATGAGATTTGGAATTAAAAGTAGGATACACCATTGGTAATTGCTTGAATTTCATGAATGGGTGGATTTGGGGGGTTGTAATTTATAGTAAATAATGTTTAACTGACCTGTTCGCAGTTTTACAATCATGGATGCTGAGAAAATCAAGAAAAACGGTGTTCGTTTTCAACCGGCGTCAGGCAGTGGTTCTTATATTTTTTTTGCAATCGCCGTCCAGCGATCGTGGTCCAGCGATCGTGAATGTTGTGTTATACAATTTAATTTTTCGGAACAATTACAGGATATCTTGTGCACTCATTTTTGCTGGATGCCTACAATCAATATTTACTTTAAAATTAGTAAGATATTTCTTAATAATTTGGTAGTAAATATTTTTTTTTATATCTCCAAATGGTGTATCCTACCTTTAACATCGACGCCATCTTAACGGACTTTCATTTGTATAAGTGTTATAAGTGATTCGGACCACAGACCTTTCCATCCATAACTTTCCTCTCTACCAACTAGGATATTGGCGAGTTGGTAGAGGAAGCCTTTCTTTATAATTCTTTCTAGTTCTTTAATGTAGCTGAGCTTGCGATTGTTTTTTTCTCATGAATATACATTCACGCACTACCCATCTCCTGAAAAAAAATTATATTGCGAACGGCTACACCGGTTAGTATTAACCAGCTCGCGCCGGCGGACGTATATACACGCACAGTTTTAACACGTCAGGAGCAAGGCCGGAAATGTCTGTCAGCAGCGAGCAATGCCATAATTGCGTAAGTGTGTTTAACAGTATCATCGACCTGAACCCGCCTCGGATCGAGTTTTGTAAAAATAATTCAGTGCCTAGGCTCGGTGATGTTAAAATAATCTCTGTATTTCTACAGGGCGAGGCTGTTCCAATTAGACTTGTCAGCGTCCCTGATAACTTACCGCGGCTGAGCGGAAACTTTCGGCTTTGTAGTTTTACATCACCGCCGCGATACGTTGACAGGGACGTTAGTCTGACGCGCGTTCCTATTGGATTTTATGTTGTTATTCTACAGAAAAGTCGCGGTACGTTAACCAAGATACGTCCAGTGAGGACAAGGCTTTAGTTTTCTTTGATTAATTGATTGATTGACAGATTTCTGAAGGGGACCAGAAGGCGCTGGAGATTCTGACTTACCTCCTGTGTGGTCTGTCTATCATGGGTCTCATGACTACCCTGTCGGTCTTCACGGCTCTAAGGTAGCCTCGATTCTGAAGCTGTTTATCTTTGATTATTGGCACATTGAATGTTTTGACTGGTGTTTAGTGTAAAAGTAGGATACACCATTGGTAATTGCTTGAATTATGTTTTGACATGTGCCATAACATAGCCTAGGTGTGTCGCGATATAGATTGAGTAGTCGAAACATAGGGGTGTCGGAACACAATGGATGCCGGAACACAGGGCAATCACCGGTTAATTTGGACATTGATTGGTGAATGCTTTGTGTTTGGTGTTTACTGTACCTCTTGTAACATGACTGTAATTTGAATTGCAATCTGTTTATGCATTGCGTGTTGTTCATTTAGATCTTTGCTGAAATCTGAGCGTGTCATCATTCACATCAACCTGTCAGTTGCTCTCATAGTGGCACACTTTCTCCTCTTTGTCTCTGGCCTGGCTACCAAACACCAGGTAAGTAGTCAATTATATTTATCAGTTTGCTGAAAACTTTTAAGAAGAGCAAACACCAGCTTATCCACCACCGGCCTGACAACATTCAGATTTGGCGCGGGTACCGGCAGCGATCCCGGGCAGACAGTGACGCGACCGGATTTTGTAACTACGTGAATAGGGGCGATTAAAATGGCACCGAAATTACTGGTAGCCCTTGCAATGGTATACAGATAAAACAAAGATAGGTTCTTCATCATTTTGTCTTCATTGCTTCGAGGTTGCCTGTCGCGTGGTCACCATCCTAATGCACTACTTCTTTCTGGCGGTGTTCTGCTGGATGCTAGTTGAAGGCGCCCATCTCTACTTTCAAATCGTGCGCGTTTTCTCCAATGGCATGGACAAGAAGAAGACGTACATGGTCGTCGGATGGGGTAAGAGCGTTATTTTTATTTGTTCTGGTAATGAAACCAATGATCCATCAAAAGCGCCCTAGGCACTGTAGCTCACAAGCCTGAAGAAACCAGTAGAGAGAAGACAGTAAGAAGGTACATGGAACCAAGGATCCCCCCAAAGCGCCTTGAGGCACTGTAGCTCGTAAGCCTGAAGAAACCTGTAGAGAGAAGACAATGAGAAGGTACTTCCAAACTTTCTTTATCATTACTTATTTTTAGGATTGCCTAGCGTGATTGTCATCATTTCAGCGGCATCGCGATGGGACGAATATGTCAACTACGACAGGTAGACGAAGTAGACAAATACTGGATGTTTATGAGTGCAACGGTGAGAATATTTTCATGAGTTGAAATATGAAATGTTCCATTTTTACGAAGCGAAGTCGAGTTGAATGAAACATTTCATCTTTTAACTCATGAAAATATTCTCACCATTGCACAAATGCAAAACATCCATTATTTGTTTTATATAACACTAAGTAGATATTTCTCATTTGATTGGAGGATAAAACTGTAAGAATAAACCATGCACCCTTACAACATTGTATGCGCAGGGCGTTTTGTACTGCTGTGTACAAAACTCGTGCATGTCCGGTCTAGCGTGCAATAGATCAAAAGGGATGAGAAAAAAATGCAAGGTGAATTGAACCATAAATGCAAGGTCATGACGTAGCCATGCATTGGTTTGACTAATGAATGCCGCGTGACCTACAACTCTCCAATCAAATGACAAGGATCTACTTGGGTTTTATATAATATCATCAACAAATATATTGGTTAAAAATAACCAACATAGTGCTTACAATAGGAATGGGCATGACGTGATTTTGCATTCAAAGTGGACACGGTCCTTATTAGCAGGATGTGATTTCAACAAAAGATTCCCACAATCATGCACTTCCAAATGCTCCAAATTCACACCCTCTTCCAAATTTACATCCTGGATAAGGTCGTTATCCAGTTCGCGCCGAGATTATTTTAACATCACCGAGCCGAGGCGCGGGATTATGTTTAACGAAACTCGATCCGAGGCGGATCCAGGATGATGGTACTGGGAAGCACACCCACGCATTCCCGGCCTTGCTCGCTGCTGACAGACATTTCCGGCCTTGCTCGTGACATGTTTATGCGTCATTCGTTTTTAATATTGAAAAAAACTTGGCGTGTATATTAGCCTCCGGCGCGAACTGGTTACAATCCAGTGGATGTGAATTTGGACTTTAATGACTTAACGCAGGATGTTAATTGAGACTGGCTTATTTCAAAAACAACTTTACCATATTTTAGTTAGTCCGCATGTTGTTAGCAATTGATATGAACGGGTACAAGCCAGCTAGACTGGTTTCCTGACTGAACAATTCCCCGACGTTTATACATTGCTCCATTTCATCTTAAGTGGGTTCATGGAACCAGACTACAAGAACATGATTGGTTTTTTTTGGTTTTTTCCCCAGCATCTACCTACACAAACCTTCAAACAAGTCTGTGTAATAATATTTGCTATACAATACTAACCACCCCCCACAAAAAAAAATAGTAATAATAATACTAATAATATTGACAATTTCTAAAAATTACAGTAAATGGTGTATATTCCCTGTTACTTATCATCGGTAAATATTGCATTTTCATTATTTTTATGGGCTGTAATTTTTGTAATTTAAATTTCAGTTGCTGGTTGTCAACAGAAAACAATGTGATCTGGGCATTCGTTGGTCCCGCACTGGCCATCATCTTGGTAGGTCTATTACTACGTGACCTGTTCCAACGAAACTTGGTCAAAGTCGCACAATGTGTTTTATTACAGTGTACTCGTTAAGTCATTTCGGGGTGGATTTTACCATTGTTAGTTTTTGGGTTTTTCTGAATCACGAACTATATACAATCTCCCCAAATTTGTCGATTTTGTGAAACAATTGTGTATAGAAATAATACGCTCTTCTGAATGTAAGGGTTTTATAACTAAATCCTTCCCCCAGGGGAGATAGGTTGGGATAGATATGTAAATTATACACCGTTTTAAAACTGAGAACCTAGATAATTTGAACAGAAAGCAAAATATAAAAAAACAAAAATGGTCTACTTTCTCCGGGTATCGTTGGAGCAGGTCACAGATTTATAGAGGATTTAAGCCTTTGGTGACAATATAATGATTTACAAGCGTGGAAATTTATGATTGTAAAACTTCAAACAAGTCAGATAAAGGATATTTACTATAAACTACAACCCCCAAAATCCACCCATTCCTGATAATTCAAGCAATTACAAATTGTGTGTCCTACCCTCGACGTCTTGTATTAAAGATGTACACTTAACTTCATTAAACATGTTATGATTAAAACTGCTGCGAACTTCTTATTGGCTGGAATGACCTGAAATATAAAAAAAAAAAAAAGTTAAGAGGGCCTAATATGTTGATCTTAACAAGATCCTGTTTGTGTTCCCCACCCAGGTTTTCGCCCCTTTACCACCTTGGTCTGTATTTGATCCTACCCACTCTGACCTCTTTCATTCCTTGGCCTAATTCTCCTTCTGTTGGTTCTTCCACCCAACTTCTGCATCTTTCTTTTGTGTTTCTTCTCCTAACCATGTTGTGCATCATGCTTGTATGTCACCCTGTATATGTTTGTTTCATGTACACAGCCATTTTGTCTCTGAAGAAGATCTGGTTAAGATAGAAATATTAGGTCTCTTAACTTATTTGATTCATTACATATGCATATTTGCTGTGTGTACAGTCAGAGCAGCCATGTTTTGTTTTTCACATCCACAGGTGAACATGGTCATTCTTGGGATGGTGGTGCGAATTATCGTGACGTCAGCCGCAGCCAATAAGAATAAGGAGTATGATCATATCAAGTACGTAATGCACAAAACCTCTTATTATAAATTATACAGTGATCAATGCAAGCATTACGAAAGCGTGTTGAGGACATGACCAACAAAGTTTTCCGGATTACTATTTCGCCCGGGCGGATTACTATTTTGCCCGGGCGGATTACTATTTCACCCGGGCGGATTACTATTTCGCCCGGGCGGATTACTATTTCGGCCGGGCGGATTACTATTTCGGCCGGGCGGATTACTATTTCGCCCGGCGGATTACTATTTCGCCCGGGCGAATCACTATATCGCCCAGGCGAATCACTATATCGCCCAGGCGGATTACTGTCGAAATGGTGATACACGTTAGTATATCTTCTGATCCACGGACAGTAATCCGCCCGGGCAAAAAAGTGGTCCGGAAAACCTTTTTGGGTCGTGTCCTCAATACGCTTCCGTAAAGTATAATGAACATTTAGTTATTATTATTTGTGACCGGCTCCACAAGAAATGGTATTAAGTCGCGCTGAGCATCATCATGTTAATGGCTCGCTTAGTGTTGAGAGGGTGAACATTTCACATCTTTGTTAACCTGATCAGAGCTGGCTTGAAGGGCTCGTTGCTTCTGCTACCGATTCCTGGCTTGACCTGGGTGTTTGGCGTTAGGTTAGTGGAGGGCAATAGATATGCCATCCTGATAGTAATCAATTTGTTAACCTGATAGAGCTGGCTTGATGAAGGGCTCGTTGCTTCTGCTACCAATTTTCGGCTTGACCTGGGTGTTTGGGGTTAGGTTAGTGGTGGGAAATATATATGACATCCGGATAGCAATTTATTTGTTAACCTGACAGAGCTGGCTTGAAGGGCTCGTTGCTTCTGCTACCAATTCTCGGCTTGACCTGGGTGTTTGGGGTTAGGTTAGTGGTGGGAAATATATATGACATCCTGATAGCAATTCATTTGTTAACCTGACAGAGCTGGTTTGAAGGGCTCGTTGCTTCTGCTACCAATTCTCGGCTTGACCTGGGTGTTTGGGGTTAGGTTAGTGGTGGGAAATATATATGACATCCTGATAGCAATTTATTTGTTAACCTGACAGAGCTGACTTGAATGTCTCGTTGCTTCGATCATTTGCTACTAATACTCAAGTTGATCTGGGTGTTTAGGGTTAGGTTAGTGGTGGTCAATATATATGCCATCCTGATAGTAATACATTTGTTAACCTGACAGAGCTGGCTTGAAGGTACCGTTGCTTCAATCATCTGCTACTAATTCTCGGCTTGATCTGGGTGTTTAGGGTTAAGTTAGTGGTGGTCAATAGATATGCCATCCTGATAGTAATCCATTTGTTAACCTGACAGAGCTGACTTGAAGGTCTCGTTGCTTCGATCATCTGCTACTAATTATCGGCTTGATCTGGGTGTTTAGGGTTAAGTTAGTGGTGGTCAATAGATATGCCATCCTGATAGTAATCCATTTGTAAACCTGACAGAGCTGGCTTGAAGGGCTCGTTGCTTTTGCTACCAATTCTCGGTTTGACCTGGGTGTTTGGGGTTAGGTTAGTGGTGGGCAATATATATGGCATCCTGATAGTAATCCATTTGTTAACCTGACAGAGCTGGTTTAAAGGGCTCGTTGCTTCTGCTACCAATTCTCGGCTTGACCTGGGTGTTCGGGGTCATCTCCACGGGTCCAAACACACTCGTCTTTCAATATCTCTTCGTCATCTTCAACGCACTTCAGGTAAATACACTTGATTCTCTGGCTGATTTTAATAAAAACATGATTTTAAGAAATTGGGACAGACTAGGCTCTGCGATAGCGAATCTCTTCAACATGCAGGGTTGTTAAAATTTGGAAGGGTGAAACAAAAACATTGATTGTCGGATATCATATCCGCGATCGCAAAATAGCAGTTGTTTACATAATCGCAACACGTACTACTAGTATCCCTAACTTAAGGTTCATCTGTGAAAAAAATTAAAAGAAGCTAATTTCAACTGATTTGGGTAGGTATGGGTATGGGCAACTACCAAAAAAAGGAAGGAGGGATAGAGGTTGGGGAATTTGTTTAATTAGAGGTCAAAGGTCATTGACCTCTGCCTAAATCACTAAAACAAATATTTCAGCAACAAAATATGGTAGAAAGATGATCTTGGTGTCAAAATGCACAGGATTATGAAAGAAGATGACATAGAATAACTACTGACCCTTAGAATAAAATCCTGACCTCCAAAAAAAATGGGTCAAAGGTCAAAAATAGACGTATCACTAAAATGTCATATTAGTAACAGGAAAATTACCTTATTATATACAAATGTACACAAACAAATCGAAGAGGTTAATTTCAACTTATTGTGGCGGGTATGTTTTTTTTTATTTATTCCAAGAGCAGAGAGGGAGGGGGAAATGAGGGTCAAAGGTCATTGACCCTGCACTAAAACACTATAAATTGTATCTCAGCAACAGCATGTTTTACATAGGCCTAGATGATCTTGGTGTCAAAATGCACATAATTATACTAGGAGACAAACACAATATGAAATGGTTTCTTCACCACCAAAATACGAGGTTAAAGGTCAAAATGAGCAATTGGGGTGGGGGTTAAAGTTCATTAGTGTCAAATAGTTTGTGTATGTAAAGTATATGCATTTATAATCATGTTTGGTGTTTATTGGGAAGGTGCGTAATTATACATGCGGCCTACTTTTGTTTTAATTATTCAAACAATTCTCGGTCACAAGGGAAGGACATTACATTAAAGGACGTCTAATGCTGGGTTATGTGGAATTATTTTCTTTTTATGTGAGACTATTAGGGTTTGTAGTTAAATATGAAGTGCTTTTGCAAGAAAATAGCAAAAGGAAACCGGTTTATGCAGGCATACTTCAAGGAATGATCAGTTTATTTGTTGTTGTTTGTTTCATCAATCCTAGAGTTAGCTGCAGTGAATCAGAACTCATTCTACTATGGGAAGGGGAGGGTGTTTATGGGAGCTGTCACAAGTCAGAACTATTTCTCATCGTTTTCGTAATTTTTTTGGAGATGCTGCAACAGTTCTGCTGCGTGAAGTATTATAGGATTTTATGTTTGTTGCAGAGACAAATCTGTATATTTATGATTTGCTGGTATGCCAGCAGTGTGGTTGCGTAACTATATTGCCCACAGCGTAATTCTTAATATAAGTTTTTTTCTTAGTGATATACGCTTCTGGGAGGTCAGTTCTGGCCACATTTTTTTCTGCGAGATTGCAGATGGTAGGAATGGGGCGGGGGGGGGGGGGGGAGGTGGTTACGTGTACAAGTTTCAAAAGAACACCCCCGTGTTGTTCGTTATTTTCTTGAGACGCGGTTCTGCTGACAAGTATCATATGGATTGTATTTGTGACTGGCAGAGATACATCTGTAATTGTACGTTATCTAGTGGGTATGCCCGGTATGCCAGAGAGTGGTTGTTTGACTGGCCTCTCCAGAGCGTAATTCCTAACTCTGGTTTTTCTTTTTTGTGCAAGACACGCATTTGGGGGGGGGGGGGGTCAGTTTCAGCCACATTATCTCTGCTAGATGACAGTAAGTGATTGGAGTTCGTGGACGGCAAAATACATCAAACGTCTGCAGGCCAATTGAGTTAGACATTCCCTAAAATGCCATTCCCTTTTTTCTCATTTTTTGGAAGGGAAGCAGGGCATATTTTCTGAGCCATATTATGCACTTCATCAGTCACCATTCTTTCAATTTACTTTTCTTTTTCCTTGTTTTTATTTGTGTGTCGGTTTATATGACAGATGGCAAGAACAAATACCGGCTTTTTTTGGGTATTGATCGAAAGGAGGGTATCTTGACTTATTTATTTTGTTTTAGTTTTGTGATCCATTTCTTTGATCTTTGGTTTGTTCTTCCAATAGTTCCAATGGGATTTGCACATTCTCCTCATCCAGATTGTTTTCTTCTTAGTTGGATTGTGGAGATGCTTTAGTCCTTGATCGAACAAGTTCATCTTTTATGGGTTTTGTTGCCGTTTGTTTGCCAAGTGGGTTTAGGTATTCGTTTTCACTAATCCAGAGCCAGTGTTTAAGGAGGGCCTGTTTGAGAGCTGGTTGCGCAATTCGTGGGTAGTATGGTAGGACGAACACGGAGGGCTAGGTCTTCGGTTGTCTATCCGCGCTTTTTAGGTTTGTCTTTGAAGAATTCAACCCTCTCCTCAAAGTCTTTTAAATGGGTACATATACGTTTGTATCTATTACTTCGCCCTTGATTAAGCCGCTAAATACCGACTTAGGATGTGCTGAGTCTCTCTGCTGTAGGCCTATACAAGACTCTCTGCAAGGTGCACCAACTCCTCTCCTTAATAATATGAAACTGTTGGTACATCTCACTTCACTGGGGTAGCTAGTCAAGGTACATGTAGGCTAACTAGGTTTTATGAGTAATCACTCCCTAAACAAAGACATCATTCATGTTGTTTTATGTTATATGTATATCTCTGGGGTGGTGGTTTGTGGATTTAATATGGGGCTTCGAATAATGACCTTTGACCTTTGCGGTCATATGTGGCGGTCCATTTGTTATCCTACATGTATATCACATGAATTTACATGTTTCTACTTCCAGTGTAATTATGAGCATTTTGACACCAATATCATACAAGTACCATTTATGTTGTTGCCGAGATACAATTTATAGTGTTTTAGTCCAGGGTCAATGACCTTTGACCTCTGCTCTTAGAATAAATAATAACCCCCATGCCCGCCACGTAAGTTAAAATTAGCCTCTTCGATTTGTTTGTGCTCATTTTTATTTAATGGTAATTTTCCTGTTATAAATATGACATTTTAGTAATAAAATTGTCTTTTGACCTTTGACCTCATTTTCGGAGGTCAGGATTTGGTCCCAAGGGTCAATAATTATTTGATTTTATCTTCTTTTGTAATTCTGTGCATTTTGACACCAAGATCATCTATATCATATTTTGTTGCTGAAATATAATTTTTAGTGATTTAGGCAGGGGTCAATGACCTTTGACCTATAATACACAAAATTCCCCAACCCCTATCCCTCGTTCCTTTAGTTTGGTAGTTGTCCATACCCATACCCACCAAAATCAGTTGAAATTAGATTTTTTTTTTATTTGTTCACAAATTGGCTCAATATATGGCTAATTTAGGGTTACTATACGGGTAGGCACGCACAACATTCCTTTGTGAAGCAGCGGTTCGCGATATTTTTTGCTCGGGAACTGGGTGGTGCGTGAATGTATATTCTTGAGAAAGAGCAATGGCAACTCGTATACACAAAATAACTATACAGAATTATAAAGAACGGCTTCCTCAACCAACTCGCCAATAGCGTAGTTGGTAGAGAGGAGAGCTATATGGAACGAAAGGTCTGTGGTTCGAATCCGACTATCGTTAACGTTTGTCTTTTTCTTCGACAAATTTACTTATGGGTTATTTTACCCATAGCACAACCTTGAAGGGGAAACCGGGTTAGGTTATTAAAGTGCTTTAAACAATACAAGAACCGCTACACTGGTTAGTTTTTAGTGACTTCCTAACTTCTTCGTACCACCAATAGTCATTCATTGCTTTATGATGGACCACATTAAATTGTCAGTCGCATTTGTATTTAAAGCAACTGTATCATCTTGTCGATCGACATTTCTCGTTTCAGGGAGTGTTCATCTTTCTGATCTACTGCGCCTTTAATGGTGAGGTAAGGGGAATATGAAAGACAAGATGTTGTACAATCTTTTACTTTTGCGACATGTTGATAAATTCAAACTAAACAGCCGTAACTTATTAACGGAGTGTCCGATTGAAGCGCAATCAAGAAACAGCATTGTAAGTAGATTTGTCTCCTCTTTTCAGATACCTGAGAACCTCATTCCAACCTCTGCCTAGTTTTGTCTCATTTTGCCATAACCAAATGTGCAATTCCACCTAATTATTAATTCTGCAGGTTCGAAGTGCAATCCAGCGAAGTAGGGAAAAGCGCGCCATCACTCGTATTTCTAAAGGGTCTACGCCGACAGTTGAGAACAACAGTTATACCATGGTACGTTCGCGTTCTCTAATTGATGACAGTACTGCCCGACTGTTATTATTCCACCAATATCCAATTCTGATTTCAAACGGTTCGTTGATATATCCAGCTGTCAATGTTCATTTGAATAGACAGGTCAATAGGCCACGCCTCGAACAAATTACAAATCACAGTGCATGATTTTAAAATCCGACAAGTTGTCGCCATAATTGTCCGACAACAATTCTTTACTTATGCAAAATTTACCGCACACCTTTTGTTGATTTCACTTTTGTGTTACCCGTAGAAGACCAAATTATATTACCAGCCTGGTTTTAATCATAGTCATGATTAACGGTGGGATACACCATTCGCATATACCGAAAATGTTTACTACCGAATTACTAAAATTTAATAATGGTTCTAGACATATCCTAGATATCCTGTAATTGTTCCAAAAGAATTGTTCCAAAAATGTTGCCTTTGCAGGCGTGACCTTCTGAATCGATAGTCTGTGGAATTTCTGCTCGTTGGACGAACGTCTATAAGATGCGAGCAGATTCAGTGATTATTTATGCAAACAAGACTGCATCTTGACCTCAAGATTATGTCCATTCAGCAGCGCTTTCCATCGCAATATCGCGTCTTATGTTACCCGTTGCTATGATACCAAAACACGGCAGCCGAATTGACCAATCAGCATGTCCACATTTCTGCTCCAAATGACGTCAGTCGACTCCGATGAGCTGTAGACGGGGTCGCAAAAATTAACATGTCTAGATATACCAGACGTTATCCCATATGGGTATGTCTGATACTTGGACTACTGGATCGGTATATTGAAGACCAATGCTATGACGTATTTTGTTAATTCAAGTCCTTACATGACACCGTTTTTATTGCTTTTATGTGGATAAACAGAAAAGTGGTTGGGCCAAAAGAAACCAGGTTGATGTGTCCACATGCTCGGCATCCGAACCTCAAGGACAACAGCTGGCTACGTTGAAGATACAAACGAAGACGACGACTCGTACCACCACGCGTATGTACATGACCTTCATAGCTTTTTGGGGTACAACCATTTAAATAGGCCCAACAACAGAATGCCGCTATACTGAACATTCGGCTGTATACCGAACATTCGGCTGTATCGAACGCTCGGCTATACCGAACGCTCGGCTGTACCGAACACAATTCTTTGCTCCCGATTTGTGTGTCCAAACATACCGAACATTGTTGTTGAGAATATGTCAAAAACTGTGTGAATATGTGAAAACTTTGCGTGTATATACGCCTCCGGCGCGAACTAATTAACAAGACCTTTTTCAGAAAAAAAAAATATCTGTTTAAATGACAAATTATATTATTTGTTGGCGCTTCAAAATTCTTATAATAGGAAATATATGTCATTGTTTGTTGGGTTTCGCAATTTTTAACTCGCCCAGTATGTGTACTTTCTACACAGTTTTCGGAAAAGTAAAATTAAAATGTTTTTTTGTTCACGTGTATTTCAACAGATATGGTTCTGACATCAGCATCGGACGGATCCTACCTGACACCAACCGACGTTAGATTCGCAGCATGGAAACTACAAGATATACAATAAAAAACGACTAGCAAAACAAGTCCGCTATTTCGTGGCTATTTGGTTCTACAAAATGACAGACTGTTATTTGTCACGATATCAAACCAAATTCACGCAATTTGAAGGAGTAGTATGTGAATCTTTATATTCTACTTTTTCAAAAACTTCCCAACTATATTCATTTCATTTGTATACATGAAAACGCCCAATCCAAAGCAACGTCCCCATTTAACAATTACCAAAATACAATTTTGAATAAGCACCAATGAATGGGGACTATGTACATATATAATTATTTATTGCGTTCAGGACATGTAATTGATTTATTTATGCGATTATGAAATGTATATCGTTTCCTTAGCTGTTTTAATATATTAAAGTTGTTTTAGTTACACCTTGTGCTCCCCCTCCCCGAAACAAAATGTGTTCCGTCGCACTAGAAGAAAACAATTGTATTTCAAACCATATCTATGTTATCTATGTTAGTTACAAATTCTACGTTTGGCATTCTGTTATGTTTTCATATTTGTTTAGACCCGCTGTAAATATATTTAGAACCCATTCTCAGAATTGGTGGAAGACAGTTTTAATTGTAAAAACGTGTGTTAATTGTTGGTAGCGTTAAACTTTAGTCATACTTGGATTAGAATGTACATAACTTATATAATATATACAATGGTTTTCCTAGCCTCCAATAATTTTACAAATAAATATAATCACAATTTGCTTTTGTTGTAATTTTCGAAAATGTTTGTGTTAGGGGGTTTATATTTGTGACGCTGTCGTGTTTAAAGTTAATGTTCGTAGATGTTAGAAAAACCAAGAAAAAAAGTGCTGTTCATGCAGTCTGGTTCCTTGACTTCCTTTAAACGAATTCAATAAATTGGTGAAGTGTTTGAAAATGGTTTGTCTCGCCCCCAATTCCTAAAGGTTATATTATTTTTAAAACAAACAAACACCAAATTGTTGACATTTTGTATAATTATAACCTCTTACAATTTTGTATTTTGTTTCCCAAAAGTTACATTTTAGCAAATTATGATACAAATACAAGGCTAACCCCTCACTAATCTAAATTGTTCATAAAAAACCCATTTGTTTGCCCATTTTCCATAAAAATGCAAGACTAACACTACAAATCTCTATTTTTCATAAAAAAAACCTTTTGTTTGCCCATTTTTTATAAAAATACAAGGCCTCACAAATCTCAATTTTTCATTAATACTTTTTGGGCCCATGCTTAATAAAAATGCAAGGCTAACTCTTTACAAATCTCAATTGTTATTAAAAACAATTTTTGCTCATTTTTTTATGAAAATGCAAGGCTAACCCCTTACAATTCTGTATATTTTATGAATACATTTTTTGCCCATTTTTAATAAAAATGCAAATTTCAATTGTTCATAACAAAAACATTTTATTGCCCATTTTTGATACAAATATTTAGATCAAAATATTTTATAAAAGCAATTTTTGCCCATTTTTGATGAAAATGCAAGGCTTACACCATACAATTCTAAATATTCTATAAACAAAATGACAATTTTTGATAAAAATGCAAGGCTAACTCCTTACAAATCTCAATTGTTCATAAAAAAACACATTTTGTTTACCCATTTTTAATAAAAATGCAAGGCTAACCCCTCACAAATCTCAATTTTTCATTAACACTTTTTTGCCCATTTTTTGATAAAAATGCAAGGCTGACCCCTTACATTTCTCTATAATTTTACAAATACATTTTATTGCCCATTTTTGATAAAAATGCAAGGCTATCCCCTTACAAATCTCAATTGTTTATAAAAACCTTTTTTGGCCCATTTTTTTGAAAAATGCAAGACTAACACTTACAAATCTCAATTGTTCATATTTTTTGTTTTTTGCCCATTTTTGATTCAGCGTTGCTTGTCGTCCGAAGATATGTCGTGTTGTTTACTTTCTGCAGCAAATACATTATTTATCGAAGATTTTCAACCAAATCATCGCAAGGCCTCAGAATCATTTCTTCGTGGTCACAATTTCATATTTGCGTAAAAATACATACATGTTTAAGACACAAATAACAGTACAGTCAATTAAAAAAAAAAATTTACACAAACAATATTGACAACACAACTGAAGGATTGCCAACTTCATCACTATCTAGTAGCTCTCCTAAAATGCTACCAAGTACAAAAACAAAACACTAACATTCATGTGATACACTTAGCGACTTAGAAAACATTTGACAGGTAAAACAAAAGCTAAATTGAAACATGCACAACTTTAATGATAACACTTTGAAAACTGTATTGTTTTGTTTGTAAAATAAATTCATCTTCGCCCAGCATTTTATAGAAAATATATGCAATTGGTACATTATTTTGTATAAAACCTAAAACGTTACAAACATAAATTCTAATCAATTTTTATGAGGGTATCAAGTGAACCCGGGATCAATACAAATGTTGTCCAAACAAGTTTGTAAATGATGATAACTCGAAAACAACCATGTCTTGGACAGATGTCGGTATCCCATATTCTGGGAAATCTATGAAAAAGAGAGTGATGAACAGCATTACAACTGGCTATTTGGTGATGAAACTTCACAACATCGGTGTGCCTAGCATTAAACAACAATGCATTTATCAAATGGAATGTCTAATTTGTTATACAAACATTTAACAACAAACACAATTGAAACAAAGGGAAGTCTGTTGTTTAAAATAGGTAAACCCAGTTGGACACACCTATTTGTATAATCGAACGGTGTTTGAATTTGCCCACATATATGGGTAATCTGTCATTGTTTTCAGGTTGCCAGTGGCCCTATTCTGCTAGCTGGCACGTACATACGTCGGTTAGGCACATAAACTGTACAGATAGTTTTGACCGTAACCCTATCAGTACCGATGGCGCCACCTGGCCTCAAAGTTTCATAGACGTTTACAACCAAAGAGCTTGTATGTCCTCCATTATAATAGTCGTTACGTGGCCAGCGTTCTCTGTTGGCACAAGCCGCTATGTTTGCAACTGAAATGTCAGCGCCCTCACTTTTGGCAGCTGTGCGGTTTATTGCAATGTCGCATCACACCTGGTGATACACTCATTCGCATGTGTGTATCACTGTTAATTCATGGCTTTGTTCTCGTGTACAAAATGGTTAGAAAGTCGAGCACGTTTTTCAAAATGCTCCCATTTTAACCACAATTATTTTCCTGGGTTGAAATTTCGACCCAATATACCCTATAGAAACCCCCAAAATACATGTTAACGTAGACATGATTAGTGTAAGCAACACAAATCTGTAATTTAGAGCTTTTCTTGAACTTGTTCAAGTCTCTCACCCTAGGCAACCCTTCACCTATCTTTTAACGCAATTTATGGACACACCATTTTCCCCCAGTTTTTGTTTGCTTTTAATTTAAGTAAAATCCAAAAATCTAATTCGTGAAATTCCCGGTGGAGACCTATTCATCTATAGAAATTTACCCTCCGGAGACGTTTTGTCTCCATTGTACACATTGTGTTCATGTCTCCAGAGGGTACCGTACACTCTAAAAACTCCCGGGTCAGATTTGACCCGGAATGGGTCAAATCTGACCCGGATCCCGGGTTCTATTTGGTACGACCCTTTCCGGGTCAAAATGACCCGGAAAGTTGGGTCGAGTCATATTGACCCGGAACCGGGTCATAGAAGCTGACCCATTTCCGGGTCACAACTAGCGGTTCCGGGTCAGAATGACCCGGAAAGTTGGGTCAACCCGGAAATGGGTCATAATAGCTGACCCATTTCCGGGTCACAACTAGTGGTTCCAGCTCAGAATAACCCGGAAATAGGTCATCAATATTGCGTTTCTAGTGGAGTCACATACATTGTACACTGACCCATTTCAACCAGTCAAGTTAAGAGAATACATACAGAATAAAACACATAAGCATGTGTTCAATGGGCATTGGCTGCAAAGCATGTACGGTACAACAAGCTCAATTACACACGAAAGTCAAACATGCTTTTAATCAATTCTATGAGAAATTAAGTTTTGATGAGCCAAGAACACATGCTTACCTTTTTGGAAATTTAACATGCATAAAACTACATGTACCTGAAAAAAAAAAACAAGGAAACATTCTTTAGTGTGCATACAATTACTTGGACGCATGTATTTTATTGGTCTGGAAAATTCATATTACATAGTACATGTAGTTTTGATACTAAACTATTCTTCTATACTAAACTTCTCTATTAAACTAATGTTTATATGTGTCCAGCACAATCACTAAAAATCTCCTCACTTAGAGTTTGGCAAGCACGTGGAGCATACTGCATGATGTGGCACAGAACGCATTGGTGACTGTCGACAGAAAGTGTTTTAAACCAGTCGGTGTTTTATCAACCCTTTGAAAAAACTCACGTGTTGGATTCTCGCCCAATAAGAAACTGTGGTAGTACATGTATTTAGGAATATGGATTAATTAAAAGTATGCTGAAATAACAAAAAGTAGACACTCTTTTATGCCACATTCATGTAATATAAGGAATAAGTAAACAATCGTGGCAAGAACTGAAGGTGTACTGCGTCATTTTGTGTCAAATCATCACACCCTTCTGGGGTCAGTCTTACAGATTTACAAATTAAAGCTATTTAACAACCACGAACAAATAAAAGACAACCACAAAATAACATTTCACTAATGAGAATGAAAAGACAAAAAAAGCCTCACAAAAAAGCATAATATCAGATAAAAAACTTTTGTGTTAAAACGTCCAATAAATTATGTAACTCAATTTCAAGAAATTCCATGAGATTGACCCTGTGATGTGATGATTTGACACAGAATTACCCTAATCCAGTGATTTTTACTATAAATTATACTAGCCAGACTGTTTACTTTTGAGGAAAGCTCTCAGGGATCTCACACATCCTGAGGTGTATCCCTGATTATAACACCTCACTCACAGATTCTGTGTCTTGATTGGCCGAGAGCGCGTCATGTGTCACTTGCTATTTTTACTATTTTTTACTTGCGCTCCAAAAAGACTATACCACGCAGCCTCGTTCTGAAAAAGGACTATGCGCATAGCAACACACGAACTATGCGCATAGCAACGAAAGCATGACTGAAACCCAGACGTGTGTTTCGGTGCATTGCGTAAACATTGCTCTATCACCCTCGCACCCGTTCATCAAGGCAACAAAGTACACGTATGATCGAGAAAAAGGGAACGAAGATACAAATGGTCGGGTGCCCTTTCAAAACGCAAATTTAACGTACATTTCTTTCGTAAACAACGCACTGCTTGCACGTAGCCGTTCACAAAATGGAGAGTACTACTAAGGAAGCTTAAATTGTGCAGAATATGTGAGTGAGGTGTTATAAAACAAATATTGACTGCTTTATTTCGCGGTATAGTAAAACTAGCCTCCCTCGGTGATCCATGGAGCATTCTATTTTCACTCGGCTTCGCCTCTGGAAAATAGAATGCTCCATGGCTCACCTCGGGAGGCTAGTTTTACTATACCACTCAAAGCAGTCAATATTTGTATACTATCACCCAGGTGATATATCACCTTCTGGATTAACTCCCACGTGGTTTAGGAATGCCACGGGAAGGATATATCCAGAAGGTAGTATAATTTGAAGCAGAGGTCCACTCCCTTGAGTAGGGAGCCTGCTTGGATGGCTCTGCTTTCAACCACTACAAATACTTGTTTAGGATCCAAACTCCTCGTCAAGCACCAGAACTGAAGGAACGGCTCAATTTGTCTCACCTTCTTCAGGTAGGAAGGGATGTTTGATTCAATCTGCATCTGGGAAAAACAGAAAATAATTCATGTAAACAACGTACTAACCAGCATTGCTTATAGCTCTGAAATGCGGTGTTGTGTTTTGTTTTCTATCATCGTTGAGATGGACAACTTGGCTGTTTAACTACCAAAAAATTGGTTCCACTTGATACATGTAGAAAAATTCAGTAAACATTGACTGCAGACCAGCTAAACTGACTACCTACACTTATTCTTAAAAGAGAGAGACAGAAATCTGCACACATGTGGCTATAGATGGTGTGTCTAGTGATGTCATGCCCATTTACCTGAATCATGTTGATTGCTGACAGGCAAAATACCAACCAAGCATTTTTAGATGAGTTTGCTTTTCAAGTTTAAAATCAGCATAAAGTAACTACAAATGCACTTCCTAAACAATGTCTTTCTTACTGGATGAACATCAATGAAGGACGCGTACCTGACGGCCTCATCCACACTTGCACGGCTGCTTTATTTGCTCTTCACACGTTTCACACCACTGTGAAAAATGCACGGAAGAACCATCACAGGGCCAGGATCCTTTTTTGATCATCTGAAAGGAAAAAAGCCCTCTGCTCTGGTAAATTCGTTTGATACTTTCATACTCATAGAAACATGGTGTAAATCTCACTTGACCAACTTCTTTCCTTCATCAACTACTCATGCCAACCAATATAGGTGCCTTTATAAAAGATATTTCCAAGAGATTTCTATGCACATGATTTCTATGCATATGTACATGTACATGTACATACATGTACATCATACATGATGAAGTACATCATGTACATTGCTAGTTGTAGCCACATAGCCCAATTTTCGGACGGCACCTTTTTCAGTTTTTGAATTTCAGCTAAAGTTTTCCGCTCTACGCCCAGCTTTTGTGTAATCTTGGCATCTCTGCCGGTATCATGTCACAAGAAGAATACAGTTAACATACCTTGAAACACGTCCTCGTAATCACTCAGATTCCACTCTGCAAGTTTTTGTTTTACGAAATCCATATCGTTGACGTACCGCGCGCTGTGCGTGCATGCAGCTGACAAACAAAATGGCCGCGCTGCGGCATGGACCGGTCGCCCCCCGCGAGGGCTAGGGGACACTGTGTCATATCTAATCATGTGACCATTTTTTATCCAATCACAAGAGCGTGCCGTGCAGTAACGTCATTTAGCTAGGAAATCTGACCCGGAAAATGGTCGTTTTTATTTGACCCGGACAAATGGTCAAACAAATGACCCGGGAGTTTTTAGAGTGTATTTCGCACCATACTTGTACATACATGTACATGGGGGTGTGCATGTACATGTGTGCGTGCACACATGTGTACATACACACAGTCATATCATGTATTTGTGTATAATGAATAATTAATGATGAGGCTCAAACTCGGTCGCTGATTGGATCCCTCGGAAAAGCGAGGGGGAATCATCGAAAACTAAGGTTAAAGTTAATAATTGCTTGTCAACTAGTGCAAGACCCTTGTCAGGGTCCAACATCATGTAATTTTTCAAACGCCGGTTCCAGTGCGAAAATGGATCCAGCTGCATATTGTAAACTACGCATGCGTGAGACCAGAACGCACACGAAGCCAGGATTTGAAAAAAAGAGACACGACGTTAACGAATCTGCGCGCGCGCGGGTGGGCGCCGAAATAACACTAGGCAAGGGTCTTGGGCAAGACTAGTTCGAAGACAGATTTCTGAAAGTGGACTCAGAACCCTATATCTGTGAACAATGCAGTTGAATGCCTAACATTTTTAGCGCATTCTAGTTTTGTATCTCCTTGTAAGTAGGAGTCATCAATGTAACCAACGGATAAAAATACCCTTTTTCTTATTGTTGAATAAACTGGCTTTAGCGATTTTGTAAAAATTCTAGGAGCTGACGCTAGACCATTTGGTAATCAATACAATACACATTTGAACTAATTATTTTGCCAAGAAAAATGTAGGAATTGTTGGTGTTCTGAGGCGATTGGCTCTGAATAGTAGGCATCTCTTAAGTCAATATAAGCCACATAGCAGTCGCGTTTCATTAGACGCACCACATAGACTACACTATCCATCTTGAAATGATAATAAGCAACTGATTTATTAAACTTTTTAAAGTTCAGAATCATTCTGTAATTGCCATCCTGTTTAAGTCTCGGACAAATCGTGGGGACAAAATGTCCCTTTTAGCTAGAGCGTTTTACGATATTACCCTTTTTAGAGAGCTTGTCCACTTCCAAATCAATAATTATTTTCTCCGCGCCAGTAAGGACAAGGGTTCAATCCAACACACACAATAACCACAACTGTAATCGACTTATCGGGTATAATGGGAGACTTTAATGAGCTAAGGCGAGAACGCACATTGAGCGATAAACAATAGAACGAAGACAGAAGGGTCGAATGTCACGAACGCAAGAGGGCGTAATCATTACTACTGGCGTGACCTCTTTTTTTCTCCTTCGAAACAAAACAAAGAACCAAAACAATGAGTCTCTTCTACATAAAATATATTGGAAGAACGAAGGATATGGCTTTTTGTTGCTGCAGTACTCAATTGAAACAAGAAACAAAAGCTAAACACGTTATATCAAAATGGAATGTAATGCTACATAAGGAATGAAAAATGGGCCTTCATAGGGGTAGACTGCCCTCCAGCCCTGGGGATTATTCTGCCCCAAATGTGCCACTCCATAGGAAGGCATTATATATCTGGTCCTAAACACTACAAATGTTCACACAGTCACGGATCAGTGTCAATCAAGTAGTCATCAAGGTATGCGGGTGGTCTGCGTAAGCGGGATGAGCGTCTTGCGGGTGAGCGTGGGCACGAGATGCTCATGTCTTCAGGGCTGTCTGCAGGAATCGTGGGCTGTGGAGCAGGCGACACGTGAATAGGTACCTCTGCTACTTGTGGTGCATACTTGGCTTCCAGAGAGGGGGATCCAGTAGCTTGCTCAGCTGGTGTCGAGAGTATGATTGGTATGGCAGGTGGTGTGGGTGGAGCTGGTGCTACGTCAGGGTCTGCTTCATCAGCGCTGTCATGATAATCGGGCCGTTCTGATGGAAATGGTGGGTCGGTATCAGAGTGGGAAGGTACCTTGAAACACTCTGAGCGTTTAACGCGGTAGGATGTGCTGCGGAGTTGGTTCCCGATGAATTTACGGACACTGCACCACAACCCATCAATGGCTGTCACAAGGTAGCGGCTTCGTCCTTTTGTTTTGTTGCGATCACTATGGAGGTATACTAAGTCCCCGATGGTAACAATAGTGTCAGATGCAATTCTGCCTGATGGTGTCTTTGACTTTTCACTGTAGGGGTGATTAGCATTGCGAAGGTCGTGCTGGTCAAAAATCAACTGTCGGTCGGTGATGGGAATCTGGTTGTTTGTGAACTGATCCCGTTGATACCACATCTCGCGAGCGGACAGACCACGGGAGCGTATGCGGGAATTCAGGCAAGATGTGGCTAACGCAAGAGTCAGCGGTGTTACGGCGCCACCCATGGGATCTTGGCGCAGGAGCTCGTCTTCCAGCTCTCGCACAGCTTTTTCGGCAACTGGATTCTTGTTGACATTCTTGATGCGGCCAATTTCTATGGTCAACCTGTGCTGCTGCAGAAGCTCGTCAGTCACAAGGGACTTGAAGCCTGGTGCTGGGTCAGTACGGATCACAGCTGGGGGTCCGTCAAGTGGGCGTAACTCAATGCAAAGGCGAATAAGTGCGTCCCGAAGGGTGGTGTGTCGTTCATCCTCTATGAAGCATGTGGCTGTGAAAGACGTGACACTCTCACGCACAACAAGAATGAGCTGACGACTTCGTTTGATAACATCGGCCGCGAAGGATATGCCGACAGCATCTGGTGGATCTTCGGTGGTTTGGGGCTTTACGGTAGTGGGAGCATTGCGGAGAGCAGCGCATTGGTGGCAACTAGACGTGATTTTCTCAATGGACTTGTCCATGTCGAGGGCGTAGAAGTAGCGATGGACAACGCACTTGAGTTGGTGGCATGATGGATGGTTGAGCTGGATGTGAAGGGCAGTGAAAAGGCCATCCATAACCTGTCGTGGCACTACAATGCACTCCCTTGTGGGGGCAAGTGGCTCATCTCTGCGAACGATCAGGAGGCCATCTTTGGCGATGGTGGCGACGTTGAGGTATCGTTTGACATCTTTGGGATTGGTGACCTTTTTTGGAGGGACGAGTGCCTTGCAGAAGATGAGCATGCGTACGGCGCAAATCTGGGCACTCTGCCTGCAAGTTTGCCCAGGCTGATCGACTGGTGAATGGCAGCTTCACCTTGCCAGTGACAATGTCCTGTGTAGAGATGCGCTGGACGACGGAATCCTCTGTATGCTTAACGAACGAGCAGATTTGACAAGCAGAGTCAGTGCACTCTGGGGCATTCCGACTGGCGAAGTCTGATGGGATATTTGCTGACCCTGCGAGATGGCGGACTGTGGCTTGAAAGCGGCTGACAGTCGACAGAAATGTGGATACGCGGTGGCTAGCGGAAAATTCCCCACGGCATAACTTCTCAAAAGCTTGAACACAGGGTTTGCTGTCGGTGAGGATGGATGTTTTGTGTGTAGACTGGATGATGTATGGGCTGAAGTGCTTACTGGCAGCAGCAATTGCCAGGGCCTCTACTTCACACGGGAGCCAAGTTGGCTGACGCCCACGGAGTTTGGCACTGAAGAAGCCGGCAAGGAGCAGCGTACCATGGCGAGCGACATACATAGTTGCACCAATGCCATGATTCTTGACAGCTCCGTCTGTTACAATCCATAACTGGTCATCTGGGCGAGGTAAAGTGACTATACGAGCTTTAGAGAGGGAAGCCTGAGCATTGGAGAAGGCGGTGCGAGTGTCGTCAGTCCATTGAAGGCGATCAACCGATTGACGTCCAGCCACGACGCTATCTAGGGGTGATATGATGGAGGCACAGTTGGGAAGGACGCGGGCAAGGACCTTGTATGCCCCGATGAAAGAACGCAGGCCTGTGACTTTCTCAGGGATGGAGCATGATGCAAGGGTCGCGACGCGATGAGGACTTGCACGGAGCGTTCCCAGAGACCAAACCCATCCCAGTATGGTGGTCGTCTTTGGGCAGATGACGGTCTTTTTGGCAGAGAGGCGAAGATCGCATTTGTACAGGGTATGCAGGACCCGCCTCCAATTATGCAAAAGTTCATTGTGAGTGTTGCCACCGCAATACAGGTCATCCGCGATCTTGGCTACTATGCCCTCCTTCAGCAGGTCACCCAGCACGCGGCACATGAGCTCCTCAAGTGCAGTTTCTGAGCCTGGCATGCCCATTGCTGACCTGGTGTAGACGCGGACTCCGCGGAAAGGGGTTGCTACTCCGCAGTACTTCATGGAGTCGCGAGATAGGGGGATTTGGTAGAAGGCGCTGGTGAGGTCAGTGGCAATAATGTGTTTCCACTGTGCGATTTGTCGCAGGGTGGGGTTGACATCAGGCATGAGGG